>VZUI01031725.1:7500-22500 GCA_013401135.1 Cettia cetti
AAATCTGAGTAACAGCTACAAGGTACCACTAGTGCTGGAGAGATTGCAAAGTGCTAGAGGAAGGAAGGAAAGGACATGGAGGACAAGTGACAAATGGCCTAAGACAACTGTGCCACTTTGGAGCAACAACTCCATACTTCTCTGTAATGCATAAAAAAAAAAAAAAAAAAAAAAAAGAGAAACTGGTAACTGGAGAGATAAGACACAGGTAGGCCATCTGGTTTAGACTGTAAAGGCCATTCAGGAATTACTTGCTGCTTCAACATCCAACCAAACCAGCTGTGTATAAGAGAAAATAATTTTTTTCCCCAGTAGTTCCTGAGATATTGCTGCCACAGCCTAAACTACCCACCCAGTAGTCAACTTGAAATTTCCACAGTAGGACACAAAACAGAAGACATAATGCTGAACTGTAAATTAACTCACATATTTTTAGGTCAGGAGGTAGATGCAGAGGATGGCCTGGGTATATTATCGTTGCCTCCAATACAGATGAATAGAGCCATCAATCCTGCTTTTTCTTTGGAAACTAAATAACTTTGAAGGGATGAGTGTTTCATGTGGTGTATGTAAGGATGTAGGACACCCTGTAAGGTTAGAGTAGGGAGATATGACGAAATGCAGAAGATAGAGGTGTGGCTGAGAGGGTGATTGCTCAAGAACAAGGATAAATAACACAGGTACCTTAAGATCACTGTAGAGCAAAAACTCCGTGGAAATTACAGGTTTAAAAGAACTGTGTGTCTAAATCATCACATGGATATATCCACATCACAAATCAATTAATTCAGTGAGTTTCATTGTCACACAGCTGAAGGAATGGAAGCAACAAACCAGGTTAAAATATTCTCTGTTCACACCTCTTCTGTTGTGGAAAAGAAGGAAATACTGCTGAGGAAATAGGAACAATACCAAAAGAAATGGTCAATAAATTCAGAGTGACTGAGCAGATTGGATGATTGAAGAACCTGGTAATGGCATGTGGAACATTTCTTTTGTCAGTCACTGATGCAAACCTGGATCAGGTCGAGAATGACAAAAACTGGTGACCATATGAGAAATGAGTCAGTGCTGTTGGTATTCATGTTAGCGAAAATGCCATGATGATTGACAATAATTGGAACTCTTGTTAACATTATCAGCAGAGAGGGAAACCATGGTCTAAGCAGACATAAAGGTTGATTGCTCCTCTCCTCTGAAAGCAGAAAAAGCCCTTTTAAATAATAGACAAGGCAGACAGTGGTGACTGTGTCTCTGCTCACCATATAAACAAGTTTGCCCAGGTTTTTTTTGCAGTCTATCCTGTACCTTTACATAGCCTGATAATAATTTCAATTTAGGGTTGCAAAGAAAAATTAAGATGCCTCAAAAGTGAGTACATCAAACATCATGAGGAAGTTGCTCTCTTGCTCTTACTCCTTAGGAAGGCAGAAACTTCCATTGCTTTCTTGGATCTGTTCTGAAGAACTGAAGAAAGTAACATTTCATGTCTATTCCTTTAAAGCTCTTTGAAAACCTGTTGTTTTAAATGTTTGAAAAGTATTCAAATCTTCCACTTGATAAACCTGTTATCAGTGATTACTGTCAAATTTGATTATCTTCTAAAAAACTTCTGTTTTCCTGTTTTATGCCGTAAGGCCATTGTGCAAAAATGACTCAATATACAATGGAAACCGTAAATCAAAATTCAAATAAAGCATGTATCACTGAAGATCTGACAGAAGGGGAAAATATATTGGAAGCTTGTGTCTCATTGACATTTGATCCTTTTCTTCTATACTGAAAATGAAGAAGTCCAAACATTTCATTTTTTACTGTATGATCTTTCTCAGCTCTTGCAATCAGGAAAATTGGTGTGAACAAGAGTATTCCAAACATTTAAGAGAAAAATATTACTTTTATAGTAGATAGAAACTCTTAAATTTCAGACATAGACCTTAAACTGGAGCTGAGTTTCAGTTTTAGTTCCATTTATCCATCAAACACAGTGACACATTTTTGTTTTAAGGACCACTTGATTTTTACTAGCATTTTGTAACAAAAAGCCAGCATTCCTTTCTTCTATAAAATATGTTCTGATGGCTTAAGTTATGACTCTGTCTGCTGTTCAAGCTTGTCTGAAATTGTACTTTGTCCACGGCCAAGTGTCTCTTCAATCCTGCTTTGTGCTGTCACAGCAGGAACAGAGGCTGAGTGTACAAGGTTTAGGTGATTTTGCTACTGACAGCAAACTCAGAGACACCAGGCCAGCTTCCTTCCACTTCACAGCCATGTTCACAAGGACCATTCCCAGTTCTCTGGGATGGCAGCATTTTACAGTTACTTTATGGCTTTACACACCTCTCAAAGAGGTAAAAAGTGGTGATTCGCCATGCCACACCAAGCCTCTTCCACTTGTTCCTGCCGTTGCAGATGAGGTAAAAGTGCAACTTAATGAAAAGGTCTTTTACATAGACAAAGTCCAAATGTGATGCATTAAAAAGAGAGGGAGGAACACAAGGAGCCAAAGTGTCACTGCAGTGATACAGAGACCAGAGTCTGATTTCTGTTATAGCAGTACAAAATAGAGGAAGACCTTACAAGTCAGAGGATACATTGGGGAGCTCAAAGAATCAGCATCATGTGGAACAAAACCAGAGAATAATCCAAGAATAAAAACCCCCAAAGAGATATCAGAAGTTATCTAAACAAACAGAAAAGCAAAAAGAGATCATACATTTGAGTAAAATCCATGGTCTCAGTTTTATTCACAGAATAAAAGGAAGGAGGCAAATCTAAGGGCATCCAGAATGATATAAAGACTCAAAGGTCTTATATATTCAGAAAGGCTAGAAAAAGTAGGTCTGTATTGTTTGGAAAAGAGGATCTTATGAGGGACTTCAGTGAGATACATGAAACTTTAAAGGGACCAAGGAAGAGACATGCAGCAAGGAGGAGACATGCAGCAATGGTTTTTGAGCTAGTGTCAAATGCAAGCTCAAGGGGACACAAAATTATGTCAGCAAAAAGGCTGACAGCAAAACTTGGCAGGTAGAAATATCTTACACTAAGAGCAAAATACTAAAGATGGCAATTACTGCAAATAGCTTAAATACTTTAAAAACGAAAGCAAAACACTTTGAAACATGATGGTGGATGAAATCAGCTTTTCTGAAAATGGGGACATTAACATAAAAGTTTGTGTCACAGTCTTAATTTAGCTTCATATGAAGACATGATGCAGAATTAAGCTTTCCCCTCTTAGTTAGATGAGAAATTAACAGTGGACAGTGGAATGTTCTTTGAACTTGGATTCTCAACACCCCACAACATCACTTCATACCCACCATCAAGTAATCAACATGCAGCAACCCAATGAAACATCAGACCAGGAGAATTAATTGCAACGTCAGTCCCTGGCTGGCCCTTCAGATTCTTGCCTGTTTTAAATTGTCACTTCATTATTCATCTGCTCGCTCCCTCACAGCTTATCCACCCATCACCTTCCCACTCTGGCACCAGCTGGGTCATGGGACACTCAGTGGGCACTTTCCTCCTCCTCCCCTCCTTCTCTCCAAGAGGGAAACAGGCTGTGGTGGCACAGCAGCACCTGCCACCAGCACCTTCCCCCCAAGGTGTGCAACATGACACTGATACCCCTGTCAGAGGGATTGATAGTTGTGAACAGCCATCATGGGGTCCAGCATAAACTGGAGCAGGTAGGAAAAGAAAACCCCACAATAAAATAATAAAATAAAAATAAAAATAAAAAATAATAATAATAATAATAAAAAAAAACCTGTGAGGCAAAAATTGTGTTAAAATGAACATAAGGAAACATCAATACCAGAAGGGCAAAAATCCTCACAGGGTTTCTCATTGCCCCCCATATGAAGCCATCCTGAGGGTACAATTACTGTTAACACTTCCTGCAGTGAAACCATCAAGGAAAAACAGCATGTGTGTAAAATCAGCAATGTTTGTTAAAATAAATTAAATCCAAACCAGATTAATCACATTTCAATCAAGTGGCATGGCTACAGGTTAGAAGTATAGGCTGATGGGGACCCTGATTTCTGTATGAATCCTTCTACCTGCTTCAGAGTGCTGACTTTCTACAGAACTGCAGACACCTGTACCTTTAAGGTGATATTATGGGCATTATTGTCAAGTTTTATAACACTATAGATATGCCTTCAAATAGACATTTGTCCTTAGCTAAAAGTAGTCTAACATTTTATCCCCAAAAAGGTATTTATTGGTATTTCTGGCATCAAAATTAATTACCATGGTGCATTTGCATATATTGCCTTAACTCTAGGAAGATTATATTTTGGGAGTTGGGAATTTAAAGTTTTGCATATATGAGTGATGAGAAAAGGTAACATACAATAGAGCATCCATTCAGTACCAGATTTCCAAGAGGAAGGCAGTATCTCAAGATGCAATGCAAGAAGAGGGTACTTTGCATCCAATTAGGCAGGACAGCCAAGCTGAATAGGTTAAAATTTGCCACGATCCCAAGCAAGCGATTTTCTTAACCCCTTAAGGGTTCAAACTGCACTGGGAGGAAAAAGCAATTACACAATGAAGAGGAGAGGAGAAAATATGTCCTGAACTGGTTTTCCTGGAACAAGGTACAGATTCCTCTGTGGTCTGCAGGGAGCAGCTGAGCTCCCCAGCTTGCTCTTTGACCACACCCGAAATAAAAACTAAAGGATATTTTGGGGAATAGGAAAACACAACAGCTCAGATAATGTCCCAGGCAGTATATTCATTACAGGCTCATCAGAGTGGATGCCTGCAATAGGAAGATTAAATACCCATTTACCAGCATCAGAGGAGAGTTTGGTTTTATAATGTATTGTCCCCTATTCCCCGTGAGGCTGCTTTGTTTGATAAAATGCTGAGTGTGGTGTAAAAATATCCCTCTCTCTGTAATTTGCACTCCTCTCCATTTAAAGCTATTCTTGCTGCAAACGAGAATTGAAAGCTGCTAAAATTAAGTGGTGTCAGTTCTCAATGACACTTTAATGATAGAGCGCTCAGCAAATGAGATGAGAATGAATTCCAGCTTCTCTGCTAAAGATAGTAACCACCACTAAACAGTATAATGCTCCAACTGGGCTACACTTCACCTGCTTCATTCATATTTAGTAGAACTGAAATAGGGAAACTATAATTAAAATGCTCATAAAATGAAAAAAAAACAACAAAAAACAACCAAATCCAAAACAAAAACCGAACTAATTTCTAATAGAGATGGCAGGAAACAACTGAAGCTTGTAAAGTCAAAGCACAGCCCTTCTTTGTCACTTCTGCCCCAGAGGCCACTGCTGACCAAAGGGCAAGTGTGGGGCTGTGGAATGCCTTCCTCCCTGTGGAAATTGCTGCAAGTTTAGTACAAGCCTACCTATTTAACCCAGGAACAAGGAAAATGAATATTGGGAAATCCTGCCCAGTTTTGGGCTAAATGACACAACTGCCTCTTAAAAGTCATTCAAGCAAACAAAACTCCAACATGTAAACCTTTCTGTCTCTCAGTATTATAATAATGGGACCTTCAAGGGCGTGCACCCCACCTCCCACACAGATCATCACCACTGTCAACATGTGGCTTCTCCACTGCTAAAAAATGACAACTTCAAAGCATGTCAACTGGGTGCTGTAACATCTATGATCCCCTTATGCCACTTTTGTGTTGCAAAGGTGTTTTATGACAGGACAATAATTCTCTGAAAAAAGAAGAAGAATTCTTTACTCAGGGCTTCTGAGCATGGCACAGCTGTGGGAGGTTCTGGGGCAGAGGGAAAGATGAGCTCATGAAGTTGGACGTGGTGCTGCCTGAAATTCATGTGGAGCCTGGGCAGAGCCATCTTTGCCTTTTCTTATGCCCCATATATCATGGGCTCAGAGTCTGCATTTACTTCATATTTTTCCTACATAGTGCTGTGGAAGAGAAGTAGATTGTTTCCAGTCCTTGACAAAAGTAGAGTTATTTTTGTATAATGCTATGTCATTCAGTTGAATAACCAAGCCTGTCAGGCACATGAATGGAAGATGAATATTAAGGCATGAAAAGTATAAAAAGCATTCATTATGAAGAGAGAAGTATTTACTACTATAGGAAATTTTAGTGGACTTACAATTATGAAACCTTTCCTGTAACAAGTTGATTTAAGGTTTCAAAATTCACTACAAGTACTTGCAGAATATTCCATATGACTAGAATGGAGATGGGGCCATTTGATATGGATGACAATATAATCTTTATACCTGATAGTAATATTAGGTTTTCTTTACAAATAAGATATATTTGATGGGTGAGTTATCCTTCAAATGCTGTACAAAGTTTTAAAATAATGTGCTGGCATTATTTCCTCACCCTTATCTTGATGAAACCAGACTGAATCTTTACCTACAAGTTCTTCTTCTGATGTATTCTAACAAACAAGGCACTGCAGGGAATTCCGTTTCTCAATTCCATTAAAAAAAAAAAAAAAGCTTTTTCATTTACATAACAAAACATATCCAGAGCAGTGTAAGTATCTAGGAGTTGTAAAACTGGTGGCCTAATGGGCTGAGGGCAGTTGAAATGGTCATGCCTGAATGAGAACAGTAATTTCACACATATCTCTGTGTTTCTTCCCATACAAGGTTCCTATTCTGGCTGTACAAGTACCAACTTGACAGCAACTGTCAAAAGCTTCTTAAAATGAGCAATCTTGACTATTCTTGCCACTGTTTGCAGATCAGACAGCACTGTGTAAATGGCTTTTACACAATATATTTGTGTGTCTTCTGTTATGTACACAGCTCAAAATGCCTGTATTCTTCCTGCAAGGGTTGTGTGACTTTGGGCAGTCTTCATTCTGGGGCAGGCAGTTCGCAAGCGTCCCTTCCTGCCTCCTCCCTTCCTAGCCCAGCTCTCCTTCAGGGAAATGGAAAGCCAGGCTTTTACAGTTTTATGGCACAACCAAAGGAGACAGGAGAAAGCTTCAGCTGTTGCATGACAGTCACCTTTCTACATCTCACTCTGGCTGATTATGGTAGGGGAAACCAAAGCTAACAAATGGTTCAGTTACCACTTCTGTAATCAATCTAGCAGCAAAAAGAAAAATAAAATAAAAATATTTAGTATTGTGATATTTAGATTATGATTACATATCCAGTCTTGCACTTTGGGGTTCAGACTGACATGGGAAAATGAGATGTGGGATGATGGCTCCAGATCACCTATCACCCCAGCTAAACTGATGAGGAGGTTTTATGAAGATGAATGTATGCACATCAAGATGTGGTGTTTGTTCCTGTTGTTTGTGGGACCAAGGATACAGAAAAGGGATGAAGTGCATTCCCACACCAGCAATTTAAGCCTTTCTGGTTTTCTCAGCCCCAGGTTGGTCTTCTGGTTGTGTCCAAGTGTTGAATCTCCCTTCACCCACTGGCAGATGTGGAGGAAGGCACCAGCTTGCTGGCATTCTGCCTAAGGGAAGTTGGTATGGGCTGAGTGAAAAATAGGTGATTGCTTTCCCTTCTCTGAGTATCCCAATTTGGGAATGGGAGGCAGGAGGGAAAGGGCACTCTGGAGACTACTTATCCTCTGACTTATTTTTTTTTTTTTTTTTTTTTTTTTTTTTTTTTTTTTTTTTTTTTTTTTTTTGTGCAAGGGGAACTATGCCTGCTGATGGAAAAGTGGATCCTGGAGCACACATTTTCCCTGCACACAGCACACATTTCTTTTATTTCCCAGCCAGACCAACATCCTTCAGTTTTCTATCATGTGAGAGTTACTTACCAATCCTGTGAGATTTTGAGCATCACCTGCATGCAAGATCCCTTGAGTCTGAAGCACCTTAGGAAGGTATTAAGCAAAAGAAAATAAAAAAATACCCATCAAATAAACAAACAAACACAACCTCCTCCAACAAAATAAATAAACAACCAAAAAAAGAGAGAAAAGGGAAAAGGAGAAAAACCCCACCCACCTCTCCCTATCAAAGCAGTTTTACAGAGCTTTGGAAAGAGCAAGACAAAATAAATATTGAGTGAGAAGGAAAAAAGCCAGTATTGCATCAAATACTTGCCCCAGGTCCTACAACAGCAAAAGTGAGGTGACATGCAGCCATACATGAGTGGACAACATGTCAGCTGCACAGAGGGTCTCTTCATCGTCACACATGTCCCCTAACTGGCAGTTTACCCCTTCAGACACAATGTTAAGAGACACAGGAAGAATGTTCTCTTTTTGAAAAGTGTCACATAAAGTAGCTTACCAGCCTGGTTGGCAGAAAATCATATTTTCTGATATCTGATGTCACATTTTATTAGATTTAGGATACTATTATCCTACTTACTTAGGGGTTTAAAAGTATCCTTTTTATAGCTAATGCCACAGGTAGAATGTTAAACTATAGACATTTTGCAATAAAGGACTAGACTTTTCCTTACACACATCTGGTATTTTTTGCCCTAAACAATGCAATAGCTGTTCAGTATTTTTTATCCTTCTTTTTTTTGTATCCTTGCACATTTGTCCTCAGTTCATCCACTAAAGTAGGAGTGAATCTGGTTAGAGTCTGCAGAACTCTGGAGCTGTAATTTGTAACTCTTCTAATATATTTTAATGAGTTATGATTATTTAGTACACTTAAGATGATTTAATCTTAACTCCAGAGCTCAGAGCCGTTGTCCTTTCCGTTCAAACAATGGCATTTGCTGTAGTGCTTGGCAGCAGTTTCCACCTGCTAGTAAATAAAATTTACAGTACATGTTTCAATGCCTGGGATTACATCAGTTCTGAATCATCCCTTTGCATTTATGTAGTGATGTTTTATCTCGATTTCAGTTATCAGGGGATTTTCAAACAAACCCTTTTATTGAATCAAACTCTCTTAAAAGAAGAGAATTTTGATTATTGTTCAGTGAGGTTTTTCAACTGACAGAGATTTCAAGTTCTAGAAATTTTAATATAAATAATATTGTTTTCTGAATACAGTCATGTTCCTATTTAAGCAGCAAAATTTGTGTATGCTAATGGGCAGAATTTGATTCATACCATCAAGAAAATTAATAATTTTCATCAAAGGATAATTTGTTCTGTTCTGGAGGAAAGGCTTATTTGCTTGGGTGGCATTTGCCTTGTTTGCATACGTGAGAATTAGCATTACACACAACTAAAATATAAATATACCATTTCTATATCAATGGTCCAATGTTTAGTGATTAAGCCATAGTTTTTTTATCCCTAAGTCTCTACATCTTTATCTGCTTATCAGAGCAGTTATATATTGATAGCAAAACCTTACTGACAGGTGTCCAGCTGGAGAGCAGATTCTTGGACAATGGGAGGAAGCAAGCAGAAAAATCCCCAAATATGTGGCACTCTTGCCTTTTTCACAGAGCTCTGCTCCAGTCCGCTCTTGGGACAATGGAGAGACAGGAAAAGAGAGTGCTGATCAAATATTAATATTTACTAATATTCAATAGCATGAGTTTGACATGAGTTTTTCAGCTTTCTTTACGTAACAAAATTAAACAACTCCACAGGAACTCAGGAATGGGATTCAATTACTGATAAAGGAAAAATGCATTTTATAGTGTATGTTATTAGCTGCTGCAGGCTTTAAAATAAAATATTCAGCAGACAGTGTGATGCTCTTAGTAAAGAGGAAGGACAAGGTACCAATATCACTCTCTTTAATGATTTACAGAACTTCCTCCATACTGACCTGCAAAAATTCTCATTCCATTGAATGGAAACACTCAGGTCAAGAAGTTTACATATAGAATAAGAGGCCTCCAAAGAAAATTTAGATATGACTTTAAGAGCTCTGCAGCTGAGTAGAAAAGTCCTTCTCACCACCAAACTAAACCAAGAAGGCTGTGTGTTCTGGGAGCCACTGCCCTGGATCAGCTTTGCTCTGGTGGCTCAAATGCTCTGGTGATAATTAAAGATCTCAAGGCACATTTTGCAAGAGGGAGGACTCTACTTTCAATTCCCTTGGCAAAGCAAAATATATTTCCCTGTTTTTGTTGGGCAAGTCTCCTAATGCAATCTGCTAGCTGCACCAAATTACTCCCTGAAGCAGAAGTACTTTTGTGAAAAATTTCCAAGCAGACACTTTTTATGCAATTTATAATCTTTTAGAATAAAAGACACATTTGAACAAGATTAACACAAAGACTGCTGAATAAAACCTCTCTGTGGGGCTTTGATAAACCACAGAATCACTCTGTGCTTTATCAGGTGAGAGTAGGAATTCATAGACTTTATTTTAATTTTTCCTACTCTCTTTCACAGTTTATCATTCCTTGGGGTAATTCCATTAAGAAACTATCTAGTGACCTGCACTGAAAATACATTTTTTTCTCTTTTAAGAGTAATGTGTCAAACCAATACAGCAACTGTGCTACTTAACGCTTCTCACTAGCCACTACAAATATTTTCAATTCTTAAAAATAAAATACTTTTCTGTATTTTGTAAAATTATTCCTTCACCCAAATACAGTCAAGGGCTTTGTTTCTTTCCCTTTAAAAAAAAAAAAAAAAATCTCTGGATTTAAAGCTTTCCCTCCTTTACTGAGAGTAATTTTGACATTTCTGTAAATTATTTCTCCGAATCACTATCTCTTTTATTGAGAAAAAGGTAACCAGCTTCATGTTTAGATCTACAACTGACCTTTAGGATTGGTCTCAATAGTGTACATTTTAGTAGGCGTAATTGTGTTGAAATATGAATTAATTTGGCAGTGGTCTTCCCTACATAACCTGGATTATTTTAAGAAGATGAATGTAACCTTCAGCTGTGTTCTGTGGAGGTTTTATTCCAGAGCCTTTCACTGTGATTTGAGATTGAAAGCTTACCAATATTTGAAGAATGCCATTGAGAACTCGGCTGTATTTGTTTGTCTCCTGAACTCATTCAATTAAGAAAATAATCCATTATGGAAAATCTTGATTAAAAGTTGGCTTATTCTCTCATTTGATTAAAATTCAGCATTACATGGAATCAATTGTTCAGTACTTCTGTGAAACCTGCATCAACTGCAGGCAGAAGACAAATTGCTCTGTTACTCTTGCATCTTACTCACCTTTTCTGTCCTCTGAATATAAAATCTACTGGAGAACAATTAACGTGCTCTAAAATTGTAGTTTCACTTGGTCCTTGACCCTATTCCATGGCAGAGGGAGAGATACCATGAAAGAGCAAGGGGACTTGGGAGTGGAAGGATTTCCTTGGCCAGGGGCTTTAGTTCCACCTTCCCCTATCCTGTCCCAGGATGGAGACTGTGGAACAGCTCATTCCTGCCATAAACTTAATGGGTTCCTTAGTCTTCTGAGCCCTAAATAAAATCTTCAGGATTTAGTCCTTTGCATATTTTTTACAATGACATCAGCAAACAAGGCTAATCTCACCTGCCAACAGAATGGTTTTATAGCTCCATACTAAATCCCTAATTAAAAGCGCCACCTCAGAAACTCTGACACAAACAAAGCAGCTGAGGTTGGGCTGCAACCTGACAGCCATGGGACTGGAGAGGACAGGCTCTTTATCCCAAAACTTACCTCAAAGTCATCTCTTTCTCCTTGTCTGTGCTCAGCTCTGGAAGAAGTAATGCTGCAGCCACTCAGGTTGCTGTATGATTTCAGTGGGTAAAAATCACACATTCGGTCTTGGCCAAATCAGTGGCAAAAATCCTCCTGACTTCAGTACAGTCAGCCTATTGCTTCAAATGTGGCAAAAACAACAAAAAATCAGTAATCAAATACTAGTAGGTTTGCTTTCCAGTGTATTTGCATTTCCAGTTTCCCTGTCCTTTGGCAAACGTGACAGTTTGCAGCAATTAGGAATCTTTACTCAGGAAGATTTTTCAGACATAAACAAATAGTTTCAACCATACTACTGTGGCTCTCAATCAAAACTTCATGGAGAAGCTTTTCCAATTTATTCTTACACTATGACTAATTCTTCTTACTATTTCTGTAAATAAAATTTCTATTTCCCCTGGTTTTCACACTGGTTTTTAGGTTTTTGCTAAATATAATTGAACTATAATATTGAGCCAGCTAACTTCCAACATCACAACTCCCTCACCAGGACTGATTTTTAAGGTTTTTTTGGCTTCCTTATGGGTTTTCCCAAGGCTGAATATATTACAAGCAAAACATAATATTAGCTATCCAAAGAGTGGCTTAGCTTATTATTTGATGAAGACACAAGAGAGAATAATTGACAGAAACACCAAATAAGATTTTGACTGCTTCAAAATTTTAATGCTTTGTTTCTTCACTGGCAAAAATATGTTTAAAAAGTGACTTCAGAAACAGCCCGAAATAATGCAAGAAAAAGCAGCTTTAGGGCAGTCACATATTGGGCATGGATATCTTGAGTCTAATATTACTTCCAGTTACAATTATTAACTGGAATCAAATATTGGCAAAATTTAGAGGAAACCCTATTTTGCTACCTGGCTGGGAGGCTGAGAGGTGAGAGTGAAATTAATGTGCATAAATAACGTGGGCAGGTGAAGCTAAGCCCACTGGAAATAGGATAGTTGCTAAAATAACTCCGAGGTCAGTATTTGTGATGAAAACAGACTGAAGCAGGTCAGAAGCATTTCATTCTAATGCACTGTTTTAAAATCTATAGACATTGTGCAATTAAATGAAAAGCAAAAGCAAGCCACAGATTGCTGCTGAAGAGAAGAGAATAGAAGCAAAAGCAAAAGCAAAAGCAAAAGAAAATGTCATCTGGAGAAGATCTCATTTTGGAAACCTACAATATGTTGATTGATAGGACTAGCATTTTTCAAGCTCTGTCACAGCTGAAGTATAAAGCTGTCAGTACATATGATAATGATGGATGCTCTAAAACATGCAAATAGCATGAAAAATCATTTCTCACAT
Source organism: Cettia cetti (assembly GCA_013401135.1). Lineage (NCBI taxonomy): Eukaryota > Metazoa > Chordata > Aves > Passeriformes > Sylviidae > Cettia > Cettia cetti. Next base: position 20,390 of record VZUI01031725.1, read on the forward strand.
AATTTTGGAAGATGAGAGGAGTTGTGAACTGAGGGGAGAGGGGAGAGTAGGTCAAGCTTAACATTCAGCCAAGAGGAAGAGGCGGCCGCCTCGCCACTGCTGGAGTTGTTAATTACCATGCAAGTGAAACAATGAGTTATGCCGGCCTTCTGCAAATTTTCCCACAGAATTGTGATTGTGACCGGCGGAGGGAGAGGGGCCGAGCCGCAGCTCTGGAGCTGAGCACAATGGGGAGCTCCCGCGGAACAAATCCGCGCCGAAGGAGAGCAGCGCAGCGGCTCCCGCGCTCCCGGGAATGTGTTGCTTTAAGAACGTCCTGTGTGTTTCAGAGGTGACATTTACAGTACACCATCAATATTGGGGGTGTTTCAGTTAATTAGCCGTTTTTATTAACGCTGAAGTACAGTAAAACCCAATGTAAGTGTTAGGAATGTAAATGAGCAGCATGCCCAGGCTGATCCAGCTCCACGCAGGGAGCTATCACACTCTGCCCCCATATTTATGTCGCTTTTTATTTTCTGGACCGAGCAGAGGTTGCTCATGCTTCCAGCTGAGATTCACCTCTTGTGCATATGCATGTGCTTGCATGTGCCAAAGTTCACGAGAAGCAACGAAGCTGTAGGTGCAACCTCAAATTTGCTGGATTTATTTTCACTCATTTTGCAATTTTGAGGAAAATCATATTTGTACCAAATATACATGAAGGCTGTTTTTGTGGGTTTTTTTCTTTCTTACTTAGTTACAATGATGCACCTTGTAGCATCTAAACAGAGGAAAATCCATGACACATAAAATAAAGCACTATTTAAATAGGGTGCCTTGCTTGGGCTTCATGAAATGGCAAAAACCACCCAGTTCACATCGCTTTGTATTCAAACCCGCTTATTCCTCAGTCCTTACTCTACATTAACTTTTGACTGTACCTTATTTTCAAAACTCTGCTTCACTCAGCATAGGTCTACACACTGGATCTTCTCTCTGCTGGATTTTTTTTGCTTACTTTATCCCACTAAAAATCCCAGCTTGATATGAGCCCGCCTGTGTGTTTCCTAGTCTATCTCCAGAGTTGCCTTTATGCTTTTTCTTCAGTCTTAAGGTTCCTGATAGCATCTCCTTATCATTACAGTCCCTTCTAAACAGGACCATCTTGATATTGGTCTTTTTACCTATCTGTATCCTTCCAAAGATCACATTCATCTCAGATTTGACAATATGGATATTAGCTAATTTTTTTTTAAATGCCATCCTAAATCTTCCACTAAATGGTTTATATTCAGGCTTATCTGTATCTGTGTTAGATTGCAAGCTCTTGGAGGCAAAGCCCTCCTTTATTCCTGGTGTGCATACTGCTGAACACACTGTCACACTCCACAAATTGCAAATAATGAGCAATGGCGATGGACCTTATTTCCTACTGCCTTCCATCTTATTGCTATTTACCTTTGCACAAAACAAGTGTCAAAGAGGTGACATTAGCAAGGTTCCTCAGCAGCTCAGCATGTTTTAAGTTGAAGCCTCATTCATAAAAGAGGACAATAACCAGAACACTTCAGAAAATTTTATCTAAACATTTTACTAACTTCCAAATTGATTTTCTCATTGCTTTCCAAGGCAATCCATTTCATACTTCATTTTGTTAACTATTGGTACCGTTTCTGCATAATCAGAATCTGGTCTTGCTGTTTCAAACTGTTTTGTAGCAGGTAATTCGTGAAAGCAAGGTTTTAAATGAATCTTGTTCTGATTTTCTCCTCGCAGAGCCCCTCCCCCCAATTGGATTTCATCTTCATTTCAGACTTGGAGCAATAGCTCATATTCATGTCCAGATATTCAAAATGCTTTGTATTTGCTATTCAGCAGGATTATGCTTTTTTGGACTTGTTCAAGTTCACATTTAAAATGAAAAATAACTCACTGTTGCTGCTGATGGGTTAATATCTCTCCTTATTCCCTGTTACTGTTAAGATTAGAAGGGTCCAGAGGCAGGTGAGGTGAATCAGAAATTTACCAGAAGTTCTGGAAATCAATGTTTATCTAAATTAATCATGGCCCAAAGGTGTCATACTGGACTCACCAGCTCAAATAATACCTACACAGGACTGATTAGGGAG
>VZUI01031725.1:27500-43857 GCA_013401135.1 Cettia cetti
GAGAAGATCTGGCTTCAAGGAACAAGTGTCATGAACTCATACAGACAAAAACTACATTTCAAAAAAAATCAGTTTTAACTTGCATGATGGGCACATACACAGCCGATAACCCAGGGTCTCAACCTAAGGACATTAGCAGCATTACAGGGCAATCCTTACACAAGGACAAAATGTTCTTGAGCAATTTCTGCAATGTATTAGACACAAACAGGTTTTTCCTCGAAACTGAAGTCATGTCAGGCTTCTTCCTTCACCTCTTTTAATTTTCCCTGAACAAACATATTTATTGTGGCGGTTTCAAGTAAATTTCCAGTTCGCACACTTTTCCTGTGAGACAACAAAGGGCTTATTGGAGGGAGCTTTTAGGCTGATTTGCTGATCTACACCCAGGCCATCAAAGGTCTGAGACCTATTTTACTCTGAAAAACATCTGCCTAGCTCTGATTTTATTCCTTTTATTAAGCTACTTAAACAAAAATAACATTGAAAACTCTATGTCACTGAAGTCATAATTACTAACCTATGAAAGGAGTAATTCAGCTGTCAGGCTGGATCACATCAACAAGTTAGACACAGTACTGGCAAGCATATTAGATCACAAAATAAGTTAAATCATCCTGTTAATACCAAAATAATCAATCTTAACACAAAGAGAATTGCAAATTCAGCCTAAAGAGGATATTAAGAAGGCAGCTGTTCATTTGTTACATACGTCCCTGGCACCAGTGAAAAGGTTTCTCTTCAAACACTTGCTCTTCCTGCTCATGAGTGAGCAAACCCTGGTCTCCCAGGATCCATCTTCAGAGTTACTGGGATGGAGATGTTTATATCAGCATCGATCATGTCCTGTTGTCCAGAAAGTACAGAAAGAAGAAGGTTTCAGGCTGATCACTGAAGGCAGAACCCTTTTTCCAATATTTAATTTGATTGAGGAATGGTCTCATTAACATTTTCTTCATGAATGCAAGGCCAGTGCTCACACACAACTCTTCACAAACAGATGGAGTGCCAAAATTCACAGTTCACAACAGGATTGAGACTCCTCCACAAAGTGAGGAAAAGGCTATTTTGTGACAGCAACAGAGGCATTCTCCCAGGCACTGTTGCCTCCCTGGTCTCTTGCAGCACCAAAACCATGGAAACACTTAGATCTGTGTGTTCCTCTGCACAGCCAAAAGACTGGCAGAGATACCTTCTGCACCCATGGGGAGCCTGGGGGAGGCAGAGCAGGACTCCTGCAGCTCCTCTCTGGGCTGAAGGAGAGTCTGTAAAGAGAAAAAACCTGGGGAGATATTCTCACACTGCTAGGCAGTGTGAGGTGGGCTTTACTTGCAGTCATTAGTTTGCTTTATTTGCTTTATTTGCAGTCATTAGTTTGCTCCATGCAAGCATGATTTCTTGTTCCATCAGTCTGGTAACCTGCATAGCTACCTTCGTGGTCTGTGCCAAAAGCTGGATCTGTCTTGAAACAGGAAGTTCAAACAGGCTAGGAAGGCTCCCTGTAAATGAAAGATAATTTTAGAATGGGAAATTATTACATTAAAATTTGATTGAAAGATATAGACACAAACTTTGCAACTCCTCCTCTTTTCTGGGCTGTACTAAGTCAAGACCTGGCAGGTCCCATTTACTTTTCTTCTGGGTCCAGGAAGAGGCTGAAGACTGATAATCTGACTTCTCCTCACACAACCATTTTGCCTGAGATGTCTTCTCCATCAAGGCACTACCCTGCTTGTTCTCACCTCCCCGAGAATTTCATCCAGATGAGGCATAAGGTGAGCTATGTTCAGAATACAACATACTCCTCTTGGACCAATTCATGAAGCCATCATTTTAGTGAGTTATTTAAAAATTGTTGGCATTTTGAAGACTGAAATCTGCAAGTCTGACCTTCCCTTTGACAAACACCAAAAAGTGAAAAATCTAATTACAAGACCATGATGGGTTTTTTATTTACTTTAATGGGTTTTGGACATTATATCAGCAAACTGAAAACCATATACAAATAGATTAAAAATCGTAGCTTTAACACTCAGGAGAATTCTCTAAGGACAAAAATGTTGGTGAACTCTCCTCCCTTTACTGTGAGTGGAGACATTGTCCTGCAAAGCCTATGAGATTCACCAGGACAGAGAAAACAATTAAGTTTCATCCAGATTCAGTATTTGGCAAAGTGCTCAGCTAAGACAGTGCTGCTTTCATGCCCTTTTACTTGAATAAAGCACAGAAACAGCTGAAGCAGGACAAAGGCATTGCTGGGAATGAGGAGAATCCATGGGACCTATGCAGTGGGAGCTGGGAAATCAAAATTTTTAATGTCAGCTATTTTCAGTGGTACTTTCTCTATTGCACAAATGAACCAAAGGAATGTACAAAAACAAAACAGGCTACCTGAAAAAGAGGAAGCATCACACTTCAAAGGTGCCATTTCCCATACTGATTTTTATCTGCCTAAGATCCCTTATGACCAGTGACTGAGCCCTCACAACTACCCTGGTGACCCTAAATCACAGCATCCAGGAACAGTCTGCCACACTCATCCTACTCCATCAGGGTTTAGCAAAAAAAAAAAAAAAAAAAAAAAATTATTAAAACCCACTTTAATTTCTTTCTGTGGCTCCTTGATCTTGTGAAAAGCAGTTCAACACCTACAGAATACCTTCCCTAAGGAGATAACTGTACAAGCAAAGTTCAAGTATCCCATCATTGATTGCATGTGTTTCATACTAAGCTCCTTCCACTATAATGCACTTTCTACAATAGCTGATAGATTTTTCCAGTCTTCCTCTGGGAGTCCTAAATGACTTTGCCAGAGAACTGTAAAAGCCCTTTTTCCTTCACTGACAAAACTCAATTCCTGAATGAAATGTTTGAAAATCTTTAAAGATACTTTTTAATACATGTTGAGTCTCTTAAAAATAAGGAAATTGTGCAAACACTAGAACACAGGTGGTGGTACAAGAACACGCTAAATTGCTGCGGCAGTTTGATTTTCTAACCTCAGGATACCCCAGGTTGTGTAAACCCAAATCAAAATTCTCTGTGTACACTCTTATCTACCACTATGTTTATTCTGATGCAGAGGCCTTCATTCCAGCAAGCATCTCTGTCCAGAAAAGTATTGACATTTGTGCTTAAATCTGAATGTACATCCCATTCAGTAGGTTGTAAAGGACATTTAAGCACCTGTATGCCTAAAAAGAGACTGACAGAGGGCATATCTGAGTCAGAATTTTATTAATGTTCCCTGAAGGTTATATAAGATCAAATGGGTAGATTGACTTGGCATTGTATTGCAGTGACTTTGTACAATGTTTGGGAAAATGAAACCATTAATGAGATATCAGCTGAATATTTTTTCATTGACACTCTGGGTAATAAAATGTGAAATGTTTTATTTCCCCAAATGAGGTCAGCACACATGTGGATAATTGCCTGAAACTATATAATTTTTGTTTATCTTGTTTAATTGTCTAGGTAACTTGTTTGTTTGAAATAAATATGCAGTTAAAAAAAGAAAAAAAAAAGAAGCTGTAGTTGGACTCATAAGAAGCCCTTCCTTTATGATTAACACTGCAGACCCTGCTGGCAATACTCTGGTGGCTGGACTTAACAAACACATAACCAAAAGCTGTTCCTGTGCTGACTTTTCAGGTTAAATAATCTGGAATTATGTGACAGACACCTTCTCTAAAAAATTTCTCTCTGGGAGTGCAAAACATATTCATATTAGTTCCTTTTTTTTGTTTATCTGTGCATTCATCCCTTCTTTTCCCATCTGTCATAGCTGAAAAATGGAATGTTTTAATCCTATTTTGATAACTATTGAGCATTACTTACTTATGGGGACACCCCCCCCACCCCCAGTATTCCAGATATAAATCATAGAGGACTAGACAGACTCCTGAAAATATTGAGATAAACTTCTTTACAAGTATACCAATAAAACTGGCAGCTAGCTACAGCCTGGTATTTTTCCCATCCTCGGTACTAAACCCAGATTTCTGGATTTCTTCTGCTAAAAAGAGCTCAGAGTTTGCATCTTAATGCTTTGGCATCTGATTGCCGAGCTCTCCACTTGGAACTCTCCACTTGAATTCTCAGCTGGAAGTACGTGTAACATCTGTGTGCAGACTTGGCAGGAGGAGCCCAACACGCTGGGCAGTACATGAGTCCTCTTCACCATCTTGCAGGATTAGATCCGTATCCCAAGAACTGACAGAGCTCAGAGCATAGAGGTTTGCCAGATCCACATTCATGCTCAAGTAAGTGTCTGGCTTTTCAGGACCTGCCAAGAAAAGATCCCTGGCTTCTCTCTTCAGCCAACCCCAAATTCGTGCCAGTCACCATAAAGGGGTGTGCGCCCTTGCCAGCGTACACGTGTTTGAGGAGTTGTACTCGTGTTACAGGAGCTCCACCAGTTGCTCCAGTTAAGGCTCTTGCCCAAAGCACTTCAGAGTGCTGAAGCTTTTTAATTCATAGCTCTGTTTCACTTTAGCAGGGTTTTCAATCTCTCTTTTTGGTAAAATAAGTGCCACTCAGGGCCTGGATCACATTCCAATTATTCTCACAATAGTGAGAATAATAGGAAATAGCTATAAGGAAACACTGACATTCTGCCATGGGAACAATTACATCATATACAATCAGACAGAAAAGAAAAGGGGAAAGAAAGCAACTAAATCAACACACTGTGCATCCATTCATTTTACCATGTCATTTAGCATATGGTCACTCATGTGATCAAGACAGTAACTGGCATTTTTCCCAGTTAATTCACCTCTTTTCTCTTTGTCCTCTGTTGTAGCACCAGTCTTTCAGCAAGATTTCAGGTTGCAATCCCCTTGGAGAATGAATGGTCCTTATTAAGTGTCTGGAAAAAAGCAGCCATTTATTAGTGCATTGAGACTAATTATAGCTCTACCTTAATCAAATAAAGAGTCACAATCAAAAAACCCGAACACCTCACTTGAAATCAACTTAAATATTTTTTATTTCTCTGTGTCTCTCTCTTTATATAAATTGCCAATGCAATTAAGTCCTATAGCTGTAACAGCTGTCTAAGTAACTTCTGAAAAAATAAGTTGTTTCTTTTTTTTCCTGAGGTTTGGTGGTTACAGTGATGTGAACTGACTAATATTTTACAGAGCTTAGCTGTGAATCATTCACTGCAAATAAAAGGCAAGTCACGCAAATGTTCCTATGCATGTTCTTCTCAATTATATTTCTGAGGACGTCCACTTGATTTTGATACCCATTCAGCATTACATATTTGAAGTCTAGACAAGTGAAGTCTAGACATCCATAGTGCCTTGTCATGTTTTTTTACACTATTTTTGAATTTAGATGCACCTTTGAAACACAGAAGACTATTGTGCTCATTAAGAGCTGAATTCTATGTTGATGCAAATATATTTAGCTGCAACTGATAGCCATTGCATAAACAGAATTTTCAGAGGGCAGCTGTGCTATACAGAGGGGAATGATGAGAAATCCAAGCTGCAGTGCAGGCAGGCAAGCCCTGTTTTTGTGGAAAAGATCAAGAATAATGAGTAGTTCCCAATCTGTGTACGCTCAGGTGGCTTAAAGGTCTTTTAAGAATAGAGAGAAAAAAGATATTCAAATATCTCTTTTTTCCCCCTTCCTTTATATTGTTTCATCACCTGGTAATAAATTAGTAAAGGTAGAAGACTTTGTTTACCCACCTGAAGTCCAGGAGGGTGGCAATTCCCAGAGCTGCATTCTACCTGAAATGTTCAAGGACATGCAGCTGACACAGTGGGCCTCTGACTGTAAGACAGACAGCTCCAGGCACAAAGCTGCTGTATAAAACTGTCTACATCTACCTAAATTAGAACTGACAACCAGCCCTGGTTTTATAATGCTGAGTTCTCAACTTTTGGACACCAAAACCTATCCAGAAAAGGAAACAGAGTACATTAGAGTTGAGGGGGGTTTTTTTGTTTGTTTGTTTTTGGGTTTTTTTTTGCTTTTAGGCATTGTTTCTTCTATTTCTTCTCCTCTCTCTTTTTTTTTCCCCACCCTCATGTAAAAATGCAGCATTTGATACATCATATTTTTCTCTCCACTATCTTTTTCTTGATAGAAAACCCTTGATAGTAAAGGTTTTCTATCATTTAACTCTACAAAAAAATACAACAGAAAATTAATCTTGATCACACTTCAATACGATACAGTGTTTTCACTAAAATAGAGCTTGCTAAAGACAGGAGTTAAATTTCATAGTAAACCACTGAATTAAAGGGAAACAGAAATTTAATAACAAACCTCTGCATTAAATGAAACCAACAGGTAAAACAGAGGGCTTGAAGAGAGATTTCTGTAGCTGCTTTGCAGACTTTGCTGAATTATCACTCCTATAATGAGTTCATGAAGACTAAAGTTTCAAAAATAGCTGCTAATTTCAGGTGCCAGATTTCAAACTTCTCCAAAAAGTGAATAATTTTGAGGTTCTGTCTAGTCATAACTCCCCATAAATTGGCTGTCTGGGGATTCTGAAAATGAGGAATTACAGACAACTGATTTTATCTGTTTCACACTTATGTCATAGGCATTTTGTTCGAATTTTCAAACTAACACTTATTTTTAAGAAAAAAATTACATAATAATTCACTAAATATCTGTTTATTAAAAATTGCCATGAAACTTGGTAGGAATAAGAACATGGACTGAAGAGCCTGACTGTATGTTTGTGAACACAAATTCAACTCCTAAAACTTTTAAAAATCAACAGAGTTGTTAGCTTACCTCACTAACTGAAAAATGACCCTACAGGTAATTTAGGTTGGTTTTTTAAATTTTTATTTTTTTTTGCTTTTGCTTTTTGATGGGGCAGACATTTCTGCTTATGCAAATGTATTCTTTATTTACTTAGAATAAACAACAAAATGAAGAACCTAACAAAGTCTGCTCACAATTTCTCTCAGTTTTTGGTAGTAACAGCTCTGTCACAGCCATTTGGTTTTCAGGTCTACATTATTACATCTTTGTTTATAAAATGAGCAAAAGATTCTGGGTGAAGTCTTGCATTACTCTTTGTTCTGCAACATATTTTGTTAGCAAGCCCTCAGTAGTATCTAAAATAGTGTAAATCATCAGTTTTTAATCTGGCAGGAAGTAGATAGTGGCCCATTAAACTTTCGTAATTAAATTTCCCCTGCACTCCCCCATAGAACCATTATCTGAGTTTTCTAATTAACACAAGAGGAGGGAGTCAATTCAGAGTGATGGGATCTATAGCCATCCCCTTTCATTTTAATGGCCTTTAATAAACTTTTATTACTATTGATATTGATAATTATAATACACCCTTTCCTCTGCAATGTGATTCTAAGGGCCTTGTCAAAAATTGAAAAATTCTTCCTCAAAGTTGGAGCACGGAAAATGACTGTGTCCTCAAACACCCAGAATCTGGAGCCAACAACATCAGTGAGGGAAAAAAGACAAAGCGTGGGCAGGAGCCAAGTGAATGTCCCTGCTCACACGGATTCCAGCGGGTTATGCCTCGGTCCTGGTCTGCCACAGCCCTCTGCTCCTGCAGCAGAGACTCCCCCAAGCAGGCTGACACAAATGCTGAATCATGAGGTGGTTTCGTGACAGATAAACACAAAGAATTATGCAGAGTTCATTTAACTTACTTTACTTCCATCCTTACAGAGGTCAGATACTAGAGAGGAGGATTAGCTGTCGTGACACCTAGTCTTTCCTTAGACTATTCCTTATTGCCTATACTAACTAACCATTTTTACATGGAGCTTTTATTGGCATGTCAACACTCCTAACCTCACCACAGCCTCAGAACAGCACATCTCATATCTCAGTGATCCTCTTTCAGGTGAGCAATGATGTTCTAGCAGCACTGCAGTGACAGAGGATCCACTGATGGGATGAGATCAAACGAAGGCTGGAGCAGGGCCTCCCTTCTGTAGTACTTGGAAGGCAAAAGGCCCTCTGCCTTCCAAAAGAGGGGGTACCTGTACAGCTGAACAAGCCCCTGTGTGCACCTTCCTTGCTGCCACCAGTCGAGGTCCTCACGACATGAGGACACGTGTGGGCTCCTGTTTGCCAGCTGCTCTCTGAACGTCACAAAGCAGTTCTGTCTCAGGGCTCTGGGTGCACACAGCTAATGCTGATGGTCCCCACTAAAGTCCACAGGTTTTCTTTGAGCCTAAAACTCTGTGTGGAAAGAATCCTTTATGGGAACACCACTTCTTAGCCCATACTGCCTGCAGGCATGCACACAGCTTCAACCAGGTGAGCATGGCTACAACTGCTCCTTCACTGCCAGCTGTGAGGGTGTCCCCTGACCCCTGCACTTCCTCTGGGCGTCTCCAGTGCCAGGAAGGTTGGCCTGTGGGTGTTGGACAGTCCCAGCAGGGGTCTGGCTCCACTGCCCGGCCTTTCCAGCAGTTCCACTGGGCACACCAAGAAGCCTTTCCTTCCAGCAGGATGTCCTCTCTGGGGAAATGCCTGGTGCCCAGCTACAATTCTCCTCATCCTGATCTCTGCACACAGGTCAGCAATACAACAAAAATACTGAGTGTTCTGGGTCTTGGGGTTGTAGTTTATGACTCCTCAAAGGTGATTTTGGAGAAACATATGAAACTGGATTTAGAAGTTCTTTAGAAGTTTGGTTAGTTGAGGCCATTTTCAGCACTTCTTCCTTACTGCAGATTATAATCACTGAGATGATTAATTTCAAACACAACAGGTTGCTTTTATAGCAGAAATGCATCAAATGCAGAAAAAAATGCAGTGAAAATGCCTGAAAAATTATTTTAAATCAAGTATACTAAGAATATAGTTTTTGTTTTTCCAAATACAAAAGGTAAAATTGTGGTTTTAAACCTGCGATTCAAACAGACAAACTCACAGGGGAACCATATTGCTTTATAAAAGGATTGCTCTATAAATAGCAAAGAGTCGTTGCTTACTACCTTCAAAAGACTTGGCAGTTAATGTAATTGTAAAATGTGAAGAATATATTTCCTATAATTATGAGAAAAAAACCCTTCAATTAATAACAACACCCAGCCATACCTGACAGGATCCTAAATTTAGATTTGGAAAAAAGCCATTAAATTGGAGGTCTTATTAAAGAGCCAACCTTTATTTCTGTTGTTTGAACTGCTGATGAGCTAATGATCAGCATTAACTGATCTCAAGTGAACTGAACTCAAGTTCACCAAATGTGACCAGAAATATGTCTATAGTAACTTCTAAATATTTGTGTGATGTTTTTGAGTGAACTTTGCATGTCCCCTCCCCAGAATGAAGCATTCTTATTTCTGAAGTTCAGTGTTAGGCAGGTATACATGAACTGAATGAACAAGGAAAGAAAAAGCTTCATGAATAAGGTATGCAAAAAAATTTGGCATATGTTGTCAAAGTGATTATGAGGTCTGTGTGAAAGCAGTAGTAGGTAAATTTTGGCTGGCACAGCATATAGATACACAAGAGAAAAAACTCAGCCAACAGTGTGATCACAGGACAGGAACCAGCTGCCTGGATTTTGCCTCCTCAAAAACTAACAAGGAAAATCATGGGGAGAACTCCTCTGTGACTTACTGTGTTAGGGATAGAACAAAACACGGCTGAATGGTTGGCAAACATTTGTATCTGTGAGCAAAATCTGTATGAAACTCCTCTAAATATTCATTGAGACGTCTTTACAACCACCCACTGCAATTATTTTGGCCCTTACTGTGGCCAGGTCATGAGTGGGGAATCAGGTCTGCAGAGAGGCTTTGCAGAGAACCCATCCAGGAGAAAAGAGATGTGGTAACCCTGGGAATGTTTGGGTTTGGAGGGATGTGATTTTAAATCTGAGGTATCACATTTCCTTCTGTGTTTGTTTCTATTTTGTCATTCAATGAATTTTAAATGAAACAGAGATATTCAATAAAGATATACAAATTCTATCACAAAAGTTTACATACTGAAACAGGTTAATGACACAATCTTTCTTGAAAATTTCTTCCAAGAATTGCCAGAAAGGATTGTTTCAGAAGTAGGGTATCTGCCAAATTGGCACACACACACAAATGAACTTAAACTTGCTTTTGTGACCTTGTCTGGTGATCATCTTATGTCTTAATTATGAAGGTGCAAAGTCCACTTAAATTCTGTCCACATCAACTTCTAATTTTATCATTTTTCAAATGTGATTAAACTCATCCTTCATTATTAGTCAGCTGGGTTTTTCTCCTATGCATCCTGCACCTCTGAGTTTCAAAGATGAATTAAAAAATGAGAAAAGAGGAACAAGAATTTCCTGAATATGATGACTACTAGCTATATTTTTCATACAGTCTAGATGCAGAATATGTCTTAGAAGGTAAAAATGTATTAGTTTGCATCCTTGTCTCTATTGCCCTGTTTCAGGCAGTGATGGTCTTGAGAAATGCAAAATCCAGCCTTGCAGAATGTTGTGTTAGAAAAGATCAATTAGAAAATGTTCACCTGTTCATTCACATATGATATGATATAACATATATATTAATTTGGGAATTAATTTATGGTACATATGATTGGAATGTGCACATATATATTTGCATAATTACGCAAAACTGATTTATTGAATTTTTTTGCTATAGTTTAACAGAGAATTTTGCATGAAGTATGTGTATGTATATATAAATAACTATATATATAAATATGTATAAAATAAAAAGTGAAAATCAGAGAAGAAATTTAAGATTACAGCATCCTAGGACATAGGAAAGATCAGAGGAGCATCTTTGGCAGTAAGAACTGCACTATGATAGTCCATTGTTGTGTACAGGTAACTGTTCTGAAGCAGCAGCAAGGACAATATCTCCAGGTCACTTGAAAGGTCTAATTTCTTTGCAGACTTTTCAAAGCACTGCTTTATTTCACCTTGAATAGATGGACATTTTTCCTACCTCCAACAAATCTCTTCCCTGCTTCTCAGTCACTTTCTAATTTGCTCTGTTCTTTGCACTAAAGAAGTGAAAAAGTTCTGTGTGATAAAATTCCAATAACAAACCCAAAATTTCATTATGTATTTCCCCTTTTTTTTTTTAAATCTGTTTTTTTTCTGTGAGTATTTGTAAAGATAGATGGTAATCAGGTTCCCATTAATAGACTGCTTGACTTTAATGAGTATGTAAAATAATTTCCTGATAAGAATTTAGGCCAAGTCAGGAATAACACTCCAAGCAAAGAAACATCTGTGATAAAAGCATCAAGCAGTCTTTCTAACCATGTACCAAGTTCAAGGTCTCTGATAAGCCACCTGGCTATCCCTATAACTCTGATAACCCCAAGCTGGTGGTACAATGTTCAGCCAGGGAAGGTCTTGTTGCTGGGCAGTGAGCTGGTAGGCTTATGGCACTCTCTGCTACAAGACACAAGAATATTGGACTATCACGAAGGCAAAGCAAGCCATGAGCATGGGCATCTTAATAAGGAAGGTTGGTAGCAACCAAACATTTTATTTTTCCCTACAGCATTATTGTGCTGTAAAAATGTGCCCAGCATGTAATCTACATGCTCAAGCACAGCTGTCCTTGATGTTCAGGGTCCCATTCACAAATCCAGACCTATTGGATAGGATCAGTGATCTCATGAAAATTTTCTGGGTTTATCTATGCATTGTGGCTCCTGGTCCCAATCTGTTCATTGTTAAACCTTATTTCCTCCATTCTTCCTTTGAATGCGAGACTTTTTCTCTCTGCTCTTAATGCTCCTGTTTACATGTATGAACAAAGCCAGATTCCTGCCTGGTTTCTGGATGTAATTGTTGCCCTCTTCTCCTCTGGGCTTGATTAGGTGGGCTTTCAATGGGCTGGTGACTCCTGTGCCAGGCCTGGGAGTAGCCTGGCAGGGGTTATTTGATGTGCCCCTGCCACTCATTGGGCTCCTTTGTGTGTGTGCAGGGTTTTTATTGCATAAACTGCATTTTACTTTCAGTTTCTAACAAAATGTACTTTATTCTCAATGCTACATAAGTTTGGAGGGATCAACCCGCAGGGAGCTGACTAGAATAAGAAGGGTTCCTTCTTCATGTGTTTCCATCCTCTTCCCCTGTTGGGGTGGAGATTTCTGTAATGTAAATATATACTGAGGAATATTCCAGAAGTGCAATGGCAACTTACACTAACGGCAGTCAAATTAAAAAGAAGCTATTCTATGATGTGATGGTAACACAGTACAAAGTAAAGAACAAGTAGGTAACAGATCTGGAAAGTTGCTTCAGAATTTGGGTCCCAATAGTGGGTTGCACTAAATGTGGGTTATTAATGAATCTGCAACCTTTTTCTATTTGTCTGCTTTTAGACCTTTTAAATATCACTTAAAAATTGTGTTCTCCTAGCACCATGAATTCCTAGAAATGAAAGAACTGAAGAGTGAAAGCAGCAGGCTTCTGTTCAGGCTATTCATCCCTACAGATATCTTTGTGTACAGTCAGTTTTACTGTTTTCTTATGACCAGTCCATATTCCAATGCAAGTCTGAGTTGTGGTTGAAACGGGAATTCAGAGGAACCAGTACAGAATTTTGAATACTGCTATTGCATTGCAAATGCTCTCCATGGGAAATTCTGATCTCTCTGCCTCAAGTATTATGGTGTACCAGCACTTTTTGATCACCCTGGACTATTTCTTTTCCCCAAATAGGAAAAGGGAATAGGAAAACATTTTATAAAACTGGAATACAACCCAAAAGCATTCGTAGGTGTATTCAGGGACAGGTATGGATTTGGATTTATTTTATGTAACCAGAATGTATTTCTACTGGTGGAATTATTTTCATAATTTCATTTCCCCATCTCCTAAAGATTTTGTTTCAATGTTGTTTTGTTATTTTAATTCTTCAGTCTCATCATTATGGAAACTTTGGAATTTGTGTATCTTGGATGTTGAAACAAGCCATGGATCCCCAAAATAACTTAACACTGAAGAGACACAGTGATTTTTAAATTTAAGACGATTTAAAATTTGGAATGACAATTTAGTAATGACTTAAGGACATTGTGGCACAACAGGCGCCTGTTTGCATTGCCTGCACAACAGGTTTTGGGCAGGTTATGATATTTTAGAAAATTATTAAATCTGGCTTGGACAGCACTGAACTCAATGAAAGGTGGGGTAATACACTTCAGAGCAAAAATATTGTAGAAATATTAACAAATTTAAGGCATTTTGGAAGTCGAGGGTAATGTGAAGGGAAAAAAAAGAAAAAAAGAAAAAAGAAGAAAAGGACAACTGTTCATAACCCAGTTTCTTGATTTAGAGAGAAAAATAGGAAAAAAAGAAAAGTCATCTCAATGAGGACTGATTGACAATATGCAGCTGACTGACCTCTATATTCTTGTGAATACAATAAGTTCATTTGGAGTGAATTTAGTTCACCTAGGTGCAATTTTTGATGTCATTGATGAACAACATCTGTACATTTTACTTCTTTTAAAAACCTGAGTCTTTAGCTTGTTTTGGCTGAGAAACAATTTCCAAACTGGATGCGGTTGCCTATGAAGTCTGGCATGGAGCCACGTCCCACCTTTGGGAAGGACACCTTTCACAGCCCTGCTTCCTCATAACCTTATTGCCATTGTAAAGTAATGACAAGGACTGTGAAATGGCCAGTATAAACAGCACTATTCCTCCTCAGTCGGCCCATTCCAGGGACTGTCTTGCTCATTTCAGTTTTCAGAACTCCCCATTGACTGTAATGAGAATTTAGCTTAAAAATTAAAATTCTAGTATAATATGATCACTTGCCAGGGATGACTTTTTTTTTTTTTTTTTTTTTTAAAGGAATAGTAAAGAAATTCTATAGAAATTAATTGGAGAGGTTAATTCTGGATTCCACTTCTGCATTATTTGTGAAAATTTTCTTCACTCCCTCCTGTCACTACGTATTATTATCTCTATTATTGAAGTTTCAAGGAAACAGTTGTACATATAGGATTAAACACCATGAAGAGAATATTAGGTTCTGTTAGGGTTAAATTTATAGTGGGCAGCAGATGATAGTTGAATTTGAAAAAAATTTAATTGATTTTCACACAAAATTTGGAAAATAAATTTTAACTAAGACGTAGCTAGGCTGTTTTTCAGAATTTCTGATTTGTGGGCTGCACATCACTGTGGTTTGCAACAGGGAGTTCAGGATTGCAGTAATACTGTTCTGATTATGAAAACAAAGTTTTAGTTTGACCTTGAATATGTTGCATTGGATAGGATAAAGACATTCCCTATTTTTATGGGTTTAAAGATGTATTGACATTTTGGGATCTGGATGAAAACTGATAAATACCCATCTTAAAAAAGCAGAGTTAGAAATAACTTTATAATGGAGCAACAGGAATGCAACTATGATGAGAAATATATGTCCTTCAGCTTCTAATTAGTAACAAAGAAAAAATGCTGGTAACAACATGTGGGTAAATATGATTCATTTTTAAATCCTTTTACAGAATTATTGACTATTTATTACTAGACTTCTCTTCAATCATTGATATTCCTGTACCACAAGAACCACTCGTGGCTATGAGAAAGTTGCAACCAATGCAGCATTGAAGCCATAACTCATTCAGGTGTTAACTTCATTAAATAGTTTTGGTAGTTCTGGGACTTGCTCTTCACTAACTAAGAGGAAAATTAGATCTACAATCACAGGATTACTGTCAGAAAAAGGAAATTAAATCTGTAGAAAAGCTAGAAGAATGAGCATAAGAAATGCATCAAAAAGAGAACCTTGGCAGACTCAGAAATTTTATGGTTTTTTCATTATAGGAAACTTCACTCATCCGTATTTGTCTTTTACAAAGGATTATGAATTGAGGACTACAACTCCATAAAATTTATATTTTGTCATCTGGTTTGATTGGTGGATTTGTGTTATTGAGAAGGATTCTGAGATCACATTAGCCAGGAAAGAGTAATGCAGTACACCCACTGAAGAACAATACATGTTCTTATCTACTCAGGCAGGCAATCAATTCTCTAGTGCATATATCAATACAGGCTGGGAGCCCACTATTGGCAGATCAGGAGGATGAGGTCTTGATACCAGCTTTACCAGCAATGATTGCCACAGATGAATTCACTGCAGGTTAAACAAATAAGCAAACAAACAAGTAAGCAAACAAACATGGGTAAAAAAGCCCGACAAGTGATTAATTCTCTATCACTGTGAATTTATTTCCATAATATAATAATACAGAAGCTCCTCTCAAACCCGCAAGTGCAGGCACTGAATGATCTGCTTTTAAATTGTAACATAAAGAAATGTATTATTTCTAAATATTCAACACTGTGAAATGTCTTTTAATATTAGGGATGTGAACTCCAAACAGAAAGATCCCAAACCTCTTTAAAACCAAACATTCAGGTATCATTTCCAAACTTCTTTTCATTTTGTGGACTTAAGTGCCAAAGAAAGCATCAGAACTCATGGGAGGAGCTCCAATTCTATTTCTCCTTAACTGGAAACACAGAAGGTTCTTGAATACTTTAATGAAACATCCAACTAAGGGACAACCCAAAAAGCACTTAGTACCTCATAATTGTTCTGCCATCCTAGATTTGGAGATATACCCATGTTTTCTAATTATCTAAAATAATTTTTTAGATTTTAGATTATTCTTGATAGTATAACCATAGCTTTTATGTAGTTAATACTTAACAAGCAATTGTTCTGTGCACTTAGGACTCTAACACAATGAAGTAATGTAGAGGAACACAAGTCTGGTGTTCCAGGAAAGTAGCCTTAAGGAATTGGGAACACAAGAATCTGTGAAGATGATGCAAGCATGGGATGATAAGAGATGGGGCCCTAGTTTGGCACTGGAGACCCCAAGGCTATGAGCAACTGTTCTGTCACCAACCATCAGTGACAGAGATACTGACCTAGAACTGTCCGGAATGTGTTTCAGGGCTAACAAAGACAAAGAAATAGTATCTAACATACATAAAATGCATTGTATTTAGTAAAGCCAGATGTAATGTAGAGTTTCAGCCCAAGGTGTAAAAGCAAAATAGCAAACACTTAAACACAGTCCCAAGGGGATCCTCAAGAGAGGAAGAAGAAACTACCAAAGTAACTCCCTGTTCCTCCCCAGGAAGGACCCGTGATGTTGGCCACTCAGTGCACCCCCCCACACACCAGGCTGCAGCCACTGACCCAAAGGAGCAGTGGAAGGGTGAGCACACACCAGGAAAATGAGAATATTCTAGGAAATGTGGAAAAATATTTAACATTATTATTTAATTTAATTTTTTTCCACTTTAGTGCTTGCTCCTTCCTTCCTTCCTTCCTTCCTTCCTTCCTTCCTTCCTTCCTTCCTTCCTTCCTTCCTTCCTTCCTTC
>VZUI01031727.1:0-10874 GCA_013401135.1 Cettia cetti
TCCCGCACGCCCGCCGCTCCCGCACCTCCACCGCTCCCAGCACTCCCGCATCCCCGCCGCTCCCGCTCCCGCACCCCAGCCGCTCCCTCTCCCGTCGCTCCCGCACCCCTGCCGCTCTCGCTCCCGTCGCTCCTGCACCTCCGCCGCTCCCAGCCCTCCCGCACCCCCGCCGCTCCAGTTCCCGCACCTCCGCGACTCCCGGCGCGCCTCCCGCACCTCGGACGAGCGCCTCTGCTCCCGGCAGAGCGCGGTGCGCGCAAAGGACGCGCGGCCTTGGCTCAGCCAGTCCCGGGCAAACCGGGCACAGCCGCAACAATGCTGCTGTAATGCTATGAACAGGTAACACCCGCTCCCAGGGTATATTTGCCTCGATACCCACGTTTACTCACACAGCTTATTTTAGATCATGTTAGGAATCCATTAGTGACTGCTTTCTCTAGAGCATTTAATGTTTTCTGTCTCTTTTTTGGGCCCTGTTTTCATGCATCTGGTAGGCCGCTGTAACACTCAACCTTGATTTGTGGTATTTACAGCACTGGAATGAACTGAGCATATTCTGAACAGAATTATTTTTCCTTTCAGAATCTAATAATTATAAACTTTTATCTCCCTGAAGAAAATTGAAGATGCAAAAATCGGTATTTCTTTCCAAGTCATAACCATTGTATTTCTCTTAGATTTAATTTTAATCTTAACGTTTCTGTAATGTGCTACACAAAAAAAAATAATTATAACTTGTGTTTTAAACAAGTCCTTCTAATATTATTAAGCTCCTTCACTTGCCCAGCTGGTAACTAAATGCAAACCGTATTTTCCAAGGAAGATTCCCTGATGAATATGTTTATATGTTGTAGTTGCAATGTCCTAAAAGCAACTGCTCTTTGGATTTATAGAAATATTTCTTTCAGATGTTGCCCTCTGCTGGAGGGTTAATGAAATTTTACAGCGCCAAAGGCACATCTATACAAGACCAATTATTTTAATACTGAAATTCCCATAATGACTGATCCATGTAGACTTTCAATATTTCCTTTCAAAACTGTAAAAGAACTGCAAAGCACTAGAGTAGAAAATAAATTATAAATAAACCACATGTAATTGAAATGTTGCTAATTAGCATCATAACGCAGCCCTGATTTCTATATCACGTCAGCTATTGGATGTGGTTTGCAGCATTGCCACTACCATTACAAACCTGAAAGGATTTTTCCCAGAAGAGGAAAAGCTGCACAGTTACATAAGCACGTCTTCCCAGTGTATCATGGCTCCACTGTGCCACTGCAGATGCTCAAAGGAAACCCATATTAATAGATTTTTCTGAGAGGCAGCAGGAACAGAATATTGTTTTGCAGGGATGCTCTAAATGGGATTGGATTCTGTAATTCAAGCCTTTCAGAAAGGTTCTGAGCCCTTTTCTGTGCAGGAATTTGAGGCTGTAAAGCCTGCCGGGCAAGGGTGCTTTGTTTATTTGTGCTGCTCAAGGAGCTCTGGCCTTTTTTATAAAAAGCTCAGCACTGGAGTGGCTCTGAGGCTATGGCTACAAAGTAGCAGCTATAATTATTATTAGTAAAATAGTAGCATTTAATAAATAAACGATGATTGATTTGGGAAAGATAAATAATTTCTCATATCACACCAAAATGGAGAGGAAAAGTCCAGATGGCACATTCCTGGTTGTTTCTCTTGGTAGAAGAGAATTAGATAGTATTTAATTGCGTAAAATATGCAAAATAGCAAGCAATCCTGGTACAGTAAAATCCTATAGTGACTAGGCTCTGCTGCTGTAGCTATGTGAAATAGAAATTTGATGTCTATCAGATGATACATCCAGATATTACTGAGTCACATTCTGATCAAGCTCAGTTGGTTTGGCTTCCCAGGAGAGCAGTAGACAGCCAATCTCATGAGACCTACAAAATTTGTACACTCCTGCCAGCTTTTGAAACATAATACATTAAGTATTTAACCTTGGTAGAATAAACATTGCTCAAAATTGTTATTGAAAATTATTTTCATAATGAACACCTGTCACAGACAGACCACTCAGGAAGGTGCACTCAAACTTCAGGGAATCATGATGAGCTCTTTGCACTGGTGTCAGTGGTAAGGGGAAGTAAGATATCATGTGGAAGTTCTAGTCTAGATGATCACTGCTAAATGTTCACATCTTGACCAGGAGGAAAGAGATTCTGCCAAAAGTTGCTAAGTAAAAATATGCTGTAACAATATCTGTGGGATGAGATGGTGTAATCCAAGATGCTGCAGATGTCTGTGTTTTTCACATAGAACAGAAAACTTATTGTTTCATCCTGAAATCTTGCAATTAAATACAATTTTCTTCATGTCATTAGATTTTCTTTAACTTTTGCTCATGTGAAGGCTAAAGGGTCGAATCTTTACCTGGCCTTTTATTTCTATAAATAGTTCATTTTTACAAATTTTGAGCTGAGTTATTTCAAGAAGTTAGTCTCTTTCAGAGGTAAAGAATACAGATGTGGTTCTTAGCTCATTTTTTATTATTGCTATGTATCTAATCTCAAAATGTTCTACAGTAACCCTCAGAATAATGCTTAAGTATTGTATAACTCTTTTAGAGAAGTTCAAAGCCAATACACCAATAAAAATCCCTTCTCTTTAAGTTTTAATCTTTCTGAAGAGAACTACACAGTAAGCTAAAATTTTCATCATGGTACATACCAGTGATTTAAAAATAGGAATTATTTAAATTCTATTTTTGACCTTATCTTTGCTGCTGATTCACTGTAGAATTAATTTTCTCTTTCCCAAGCCTCATGCAAACGGAATTTATAAATGAACATATATTTTATGATCCATTTTGAAAAATAAATTTATATGTGTTACTTCAACCTCAAATGATAATACAAAGTCTAAGACATTTTGTTTTTTCTTGTTTATCAAAAGGTGACAAAATACTACTCTCAATAATACAGTGTCATCTTCAGGCAAAAAAAAATTGTGCTTAAAATATTAGCTATGCCATCAAACCCCTGTGTTTAATTCAGATTTCTGGTACTGAAGATAGCATAAACATACCTCAAAATTATGAATTATGATCTAATTATTACTCCTGTTTATGGTAGCTGTCCACTAAATCCAATGGAATTTGATGTCACCTGAAGAACAAAGAAATTTTTTACCTTCTTTAGAACTATGGAACTGCGAAGTCACACAGCAATGCCAAAATAATCATCAAGCTTGCCTGGCACAAGAAAGAAGGTTTACTGGAAGAAGCAACAGCTCTGTAAACTCTTTCTTAGTAAACTGTTTAATGAAAAAAATTCAATCATTAGAAGAAAATATTGAAATAAAATCTTGTGCCAAACCTTGACTTAATAGGCAAAAAAAAGTGACAAAAAGGTAGTTTTAAACCAGGAATTTTCTCATTCTCCCTGAAAATTTGCAAGGATAACTTCCTGAACAACTTTGGTGGGCTTTTGTCTTATTCTCCAGAGTTATGATGCTTCACTGCAGGAGAAGTCCCTTGAAACACTGCAGAATACATCACTCTGAGGATTGAGATGTAGTGTCCATGTGTTGACATAATAAAAACATGCAGAATTTTGCATGCCAAGCTGTAAAGATTCCTGAATCCAAGTTAAAACTACATGAAGTTGGGTTGACAACACTTCATAGATAATTATGCCTTTTGGAGGGTTATCCATCAGTGTCTAAACCTATATTTCATGAAATGGGCTGTGCCTCTAGCTCCAGACCAAGGCTGTGAGCACAGTGTTGTTATTATGTCCTGTTGAGAAATGTATTACACAACGGTGTCTAAAGGCAGAGCTGTGATGTGCTGCAACATTTCTTTCTGCTTCCTCACAATTTTGAGGGGTACTTTAATTTCCTGAATTGTGGGCCAGATTGTTGATTTATGTGTCATACAACAAACAGAAGTTGAATTGTTCACATCTTGACCAGGAGGAAAGAGATTCAGAGATTCAACAG
Organism: Cettia cetti; assembly: GCA_013401135.1. Classification (NCBI taxonomy): domain Eukaryota; kingdom Metazoa; phylum Chordata; class Aves; order Passeriformes; family Sylviidae; genus Cettia; species Cettia cetti. Next base: position 3,970 of record VZUI01031727.1, read on the forward strand.
AAGTTGGCAGAAGTTGAACTGTTGGATCAGATCTGGGCTCTGTATTTCCACAACACCACAATTATCCTTCTTGTTTTGTTTCTGAAAGAGAACATGCTTGGACTGAAATATGTTTAAGAGCCCATGTGTCTGGGCAGAACTTCCACATTCACATGGTCCCTCTTAACCAGATCATGCACTTTGGAAACAGAAATCCAGAAACAGAAAAATCTAGCAGGGAGCTGGACACAGAGGCAAAATAAAAGTGTCTCTGGACATTGTCAAGCAAAGTTGAGTAGCTTTTCCACTGCTTCAGCTAAGTTTGATATAAGGAGGCTTAGTGCTTGCAATTGGGCTGCCCTTTCAGATGTCCTTATTCAGTTGCTAGAATGTTTTTTATTGCATTGCTTTGTCACTAGTCCAACAGGCACAAGAAATGAAACCTGACAGAGTACAGGAGTTGCACACTCATTTTTCAGGGCTGTTTCTAGTTTTAAACCAAACTGGAAGTAATTTGCTCAGGGATCTCTGCACTGACATAGGTGGTGAAATAGTTCTAAGATATGCTAGAAACTCCAGGGTTTTGTTTGTTTGTTTTTAAATTTAGGAATATCTTGTTTCTAAATATGTAAATTCTTAGTGTACATTCTAATAGTGCCTAATTATCAGATAATCCAGCTGATGTTGAAGCTGTTCCTTCAGCCCTCTAGTGGTAAAAGGACTAGGTAAACAACTAGAATTGCAGTAAATTTTTTTATTCCATTGGTATTGCAGATTTCACCATGAAAAAAACCAAACAACAAACCACTAGATGATTTCCAGTTACTATATGGGACTATTCCATAGTTGGAAATTTTTCTGTTATGTTACAAAAAGATTAATTTATTTTCTCCATCCTCCCTTTTCTGTTTAAAATCCAGTTCATTTTTAGTATTAGCAGATACATTGCTAAAAAAAGACCCCAACAAACTAATAAAAATCCACCCAACGGCAAATGTCTTTTAAATCATGAAAGCAATTATATTACTTTTATTTTCTTCCTCCATATCTGTGGAGAAATTTAACAGCATTGAATACATTTATCTTAAAAGTAAATGGAGATGCTCATATTCTTCCCACATATAACAGGAACATCTGTTCCTTTGAATTCCAGTACTGTTCCATGAGTTACATGCAAAGGATCCCAAAGGACTGGAAGCCATCTGTCATGTTACACAGACAGAAATGCACCTACCTCTGGGGCTCAGACACAGAAACAATTCTCTCAGTACCCAAGACAACTATGCAACACTTGGTGAGTGGGATGCAATTACTCATAATAAAATTTAGCCCAGGATTTGTGATTGCAGCACATTATCCTATCTTTCATTACTGTGATGATTAATGATTAATATCATTAATCTGTCATTACATTATTATTCCAGGATGACCATCACTGGATTGTTTAGCAGCTCAGAAAAGGCTTTTATGCCAGAGTCAGTTTGCCCTTAGTGACAGTCAGGTGTCTTTTCACTGCATGAGAAACCTTGTGAGAAATGTAGAAATTGAAGACTGTATGATGGGGACTTTCTATTGCCAGAATTAGAAAATCAGAAGCAGATTTTATAAGGCTGCAGTAGTCCTTTATTTTCTGTTAACTTGTCTCTTAGCATTATTTTATAATATATTAAGAAAAGTTTGGGGAGGAATTTCCATTGATTCAGATAATAGGTTTTACTGATCTGAACAGGGCTTAAATATATTATATGCTTTCATTTGCTAGAAGAACATATTAAGAGACACCAAAAGTAGCATCAGATACATCATTTGATCAGGAAACTATTCCTGGTGGGGGAAAACAACCCAAGAAAACTTATAATAGATATTTGGAAAGTAATTGTGTTTAATACAACAGCAAACTGACATCTGAGATGGTGGAGCAGGTTCTGGACTACCATGTTGGGTCTGAGACTGATACTGCAATCTAAATCTGTCACTCAGTTTTAATGTGCCTCAACTTTGGGGGGGGTTATTCCTCTTTAGGATAAATATTGATTTTTCAATAGACTAAATTAACACAAAATACAGTAAATGCTGTGTAGGAATAATGTATGCAGATTCTTTTACATATAAGGATGTTTCTCTAAGGAGAAAGACATACTGTAACATAACTCTAATCAAAAACTATATCCACAAATATAATTTATTAGTGGACACTTGCATATTTTCACATGCTAAGCCATAACGTTTCTCTGTAGAAGGATATTGAGACAACAGAAGAGCTCATGGTAGCAAAAAGTAAATAATGAAGAGGTATGTTGATGTTTGGGGTTAGCGGAGTCTGTAGAAAGTAACTGTTGTGCTTTCCCAAGAAAGAAATCTGAGGGAGACTTTCATTCATCCTCTATTTTATTCTTTGGTTTCATTTCCTGACAACCTGACAACCATCACATGAATTCAAGACTGAATGCAATTCATTTATTCCCTAGAATATTCTTGGAATTAGCATAAAACCATTGTATCCAATATGTACCCAAAATTGGAGAATATGAAATCTGTGCAGGTTTCGTGTGCCATACATTTGCATCTGCATCAGATAACACTAACCCAAGTTAACAATGCTAGCATGTCTTCAAATGACTAATGACTAATATTTTAATAAAAGTACTCCCATTGTATTCATAATATAAAATGAAATATTGCTTCTTCTGTGAGCACAGAGACAGAGAATCATTAGGGTTGGAAAAGACCCCTTAGGTAATTGAGTCCAGCTGTTAATGAATGCATCTGACTCCCTGAGGATTCCTGTCCTCAGTAACCCTCCTTTCCTTACACCAGACCCTGGTCAGGATCTATGAGAACTCAGGGCCTCCCCTGCATGTTCTCCAATGCTTTCCTGTCAGCATACTCAGTTTCTGTCACGTCACCAACATGCCTTTTCCTTCTTCCTTATTGTGCTTCTTTTATTTTCCTTTACAACACTGCTTTTGGTTTTTTTTTTTTTTTTTAATTGTAGGGAACTTGTAATTCTGGCACATTTATATTTCTGCCAAATGGGACCAACATGGGTTCAGGTGTGATTATGAAAGGAAATTAACACACACAGAAAAAAAGAAGTGCAACTCTCATTTTGTGAGAAAACAGGACTGAACCCATCAGCGCTGGATGTTGTTGACCTCATGTTTCATTAACAGCAGAAGCTATCTTTGATACTGCTGCATCTTTTGAAGGACAATGTGTGTGCCTTCTCTTAACCACAAGGTCTTGCCTCCTTTATAAATACCTCAGAAGTGCTAGATACCTTCTTTGGAGAAATGGCCATGGGTTTGAAGGCAGAAAAGTCCAAGTGTTCTTGTTGTTGCCAAGGAAAATCAAAGACCCTAAAAGATTTTAAGGGAATCAAACCACAGAAATGCTATTCTTGTTGATATGTGGAATCCATAAATGTTCCGTCTCCCCCAGAAATATTGGAGTAGCACATAAATAAAGATGACAGGAAAATATCTGCTTTATTTAGGGCACTGCTAATGACCTCAGTAGTGGTTGCATTGTGTTCCACAGGGGAGGGGGGAAGATGAGGATGTCACACAGATAGATTACTTGTGGCCAAAGCACTCAACTTATCCATTTAAAAATACCTGTGATCTCTAAATGTAACTAAAAATATCAAGTTCTTGATTCAGACACCTTTTCTAAATGTCAGCATTGAGCTCAGATTTCATAAGCATTTCATTTTATAATCTGGTTTTTAAGTGTAAATATTTTACATCTATTTTTTCTTATTGTTTGTTATAAATAAATCATCACAGATCTGATAGATCAACTAACTGATTCCCTTGGAGGAAGTCTGTTGATTTTTGTGTGACTCAGTCTCTGTGTGACCAGTTCTGATGTCTTTAGCTCTTCCAGTGTTTCTTCCTATGGGGGAGGTGAATTTTAATTACATATTTAGTGGCCTATTTGCAAGACTTGGAAGCTCAAAGAGTTCAAAAGACTTGTGCTGAACCTCTTTCCCTTATGAGGCTCAGGGTTTCCTTGTCTGTCCCTTAAGCTGGTGCTTTCATCCTGAGAGCCAGGACAAGCATTTCTGTCTTTTGGTTTTCTTTCCAACTGCCCTCATCTTAATAGTTGACATCTGCAGGGCCTTTACCATGGACTTTTACTGAACTACATCTGATTATTACAACTCATTCTGTAGTTGAGTGACTTCCTGACTCCCCTTGGGGCAAAGATTTGTTGCTTGTTTCCCTTTTCTACCCAAAGGACACTCTTTTACGGGCAGTTCTTCTCTGTTTTTTTCTCCCTCCAGAGCTGGAGAAGTGCTCAGCAGCAGCCCAGGTGCTGTCCCTGTGTGCTGTGAGAAGTGATCAGCATCACCATTAGTTCTGTCTCTGCATGCTGGGCTGTATGATCTGGGGATCCCTCTCTGTTTGCCAAAGCCAAATACTAAAGTGCAGATAAAAAGCTCTTATAATACAATGCTATTTATTCTGTTTTAGTGCTAGAGAAACTTCTCAATCTATTAGAGAAATAACAGCTGGAAGGAGGAAAGAGACAAATGCCAAAGTCTCTGCTTGGACTGTATTCCTACCTAGTAGAGCAAAAGGCATATCTCTGCATAATATTCAGAAAGGAATTCAGGATTTTCCATCTGTATGGAACTAATTTAAATGTGCCCATGGCATTCTACCAGCTGACAAAGACTCTATACAATTTTCACATGCTCTGTGCTCTCCTTTCAGAAGTGATGCCAGGTTCTCAAAAATTCTTACCATTTGTTTGTTCTGAAGCCCTGTTGAGGTATTTCTTAGGTATTAAACCTGCTTTATCCATGCAAAACGTCCATCATGCTGTAGCCAAGCAAAGATCAAGACTGAGATATGAATAAATATGTAAAAAAGGGAGGTTGCAAGCACAATTTTGTTGCTATTTGCCAGATGTCCAGAGCTCACACCCTGGGGGCTGCAGCCAGGTAATTAATGTCTGCAACACCTGAGTTATTAAATTTAATTGTTTGTTTCCTTGTTCTCTCACTTAACATTTTCCTGTATTTCCACACTGTATGTCTTACTTTGTACATAATTCCAATAAAATCACTGTTGCTATTTCCAGAACAAAGGACCTAAATTTTGTTACAGTGATCTGAATGTTTTTTTGAGCACATCGTTTTTTTCTCCTTATCATGATAGACTGATTTTTAGGTATGAGTTTTCCTTAGTTTTTTTTTTTATGCATCTAATAATTGGTCTGAGACTGCCAATTCCTCCACAATTCACATCTATCATGATGTTATACTTTTTTTTTTTTTTTTTTTTTTTTTTTTTTGATATGTTCTGGCTTCTGAAGTGCTGAACACATCAGAAGACTTACAAAAGCTAGATTTAATGCCTTTACAACAACAGGCTTCATATTTTTTGGCTTTTTGTTCAAAATGATAATATAATAATCAAAGCTCTAAAAATAAATCTCCTAACTGAATGGTTGGAAAGCAAAAAGTCCTAAAAATCCATTCTCTCAGTCATGTCATTTTCACGTCCAAATTCTTTTTTACTATGAGGCCTCACTGGCTTATGAAAACACCTTTCCTTGGAGGAATCTCATCTTAAAAAAATCTCCCCTGAATCCATGTGTTAAATCAGTCTCATGTTATTGAGTCACCCCTGGTGCATTGAAATGGTCTTCTGCTTTCACAGACAGATTTCCTTGGCAGGTTGCCGGTTTCTTTCCATTTATGACAAGAATATTAATCACTCTCTGATCAGGGTGTGCTCCAGCATTGGGACACATCATAAATAATGGAGAGGTACTTTGGCAGCTGGTTAACATTACACCTAAGTTCTTCACCCAGCACATGTTTTCCCCATCTACACGAGCATCTTTCCTTCACTCATGTCTTGTACCTTGTGTAGCGTTCTCCAAGAGGCTTCATAAATGGATTGCTTGTCTTTCAAAAGCTGCCCTGCACTCTCCAGCACTTCTAATACATTTCAGAATGATCCTCATTAATCCTTCTTCACTGAAAGGATGGGTGACCAGTCACAAAGCCTGAGGTAGATGGAAAAATATGACCAGTGAGGGAAAGAGAGAGGAGAAGCCTCCCTTAAATTGATCTGAGGCACAGAGGTGGTCAGAGAGTGTAACAAACCAGCCCAAGTTTCTCTTATTGAACTCAATCTCAAGGACTATGACTTTAAATACAACAGGACTCTCTCATGGGTGCCAGCATTTTGGCAGGAAATCTCACAAATTATTCATGTTCTGGAATTCCTTTTCCCTACCACAGGCAGGTTATCAGCCTGAGAGCAGACCCTCACCAAGCCTTTCTGAGGGGGCTGAAGGCAATTTCTGTTTCACATAAATATTACTGTTTTTTCAAAATGCTCCATGCTTCATCTACCCTATTTCCCTACAGCAGGACAACAAACAGTTTACAGATCCCAACATTTGAAGGAACATCCCTTTCTCAGCCCAAGTGGGATGGCAGATGTACACGTCAGCTGTATCACCTTCTTCTCCATGCTTTTTATTTTATTCCTTGCTACTTCACAAAAGGTTATAGGGACATAAATAGGACAACATAATGTTCAAAATTAAAGTAATTCCTAACAGCTGATAATACTGCTAAACATTGGGGCACAATTATAATAGCCTTAATAAGTACTTGACCTAAGTGTAACTCCATTTCTTTTGTTAGTAGCTGCTCTTTTGTTAGTAGCCAAATCAGGTTCAGAAATTCTTTGTGCATCAGGAGGGAAGATTGAGCAAACTCATCACGAGCAGTAACTTTTTCTTCTTGATAGTATTCAAATACCTGATACTTCTCAAGATTTTTATTTATTAATTAGTCTGAGGTTAATTAATATTGTATTGTATTATATTATATTATATTATATTATATTATATTATATTATATTATATTATATTATATTATATTATATTATATTATA
>VZUI01031731.1:0-10885 GCA_013401135.1 Cettia cetti
AGAAACTCAATATACAGCACAAACAGAATCGACGATTGGGGATACAAACATCATAAAGTCACCCTAGGACAACCACCAAATAACAACAAAGGTCATTAAAAAAATAGAAATGTAAAATGAAAGATTCAGACTGTAATAAAGTAATGGAAAATGATGGAAGATTATCTGTGGATAAACCTCAAAAGTTTAATGTCTCAAAACCAACAAATATATTTTAAAGCAGTAAACAGGGGTACTACAAGTTAAAAAAAAAAAAAAAAAGACAGTTTTGCTGTTAAATTGAATATCTGAGTGAATTTTTGTCATGCTTCTTCCAGTCTTCTCCCATGACTTCTTTGGCTCATCATGGCTCTGGCAGGTACCTGAGGAGGAAGGTAGCACACTCAACCGTTCACACAGATCAACCAAGAGAACGCCACTGCCCTCATCACCATAAATTAGAAGCAAAGTGCCTTTATATCTCCTCATTATTGTTTGCAGGAGGTTCAATGGGCCTGCTATAAATGGTTTCTATCCCTAGGGATTTCTCCTTTGAATAGGGTGTTATATACTTTCATTCATATACTATAGCTGTGCAATGCGCAGTAACCCAGAGCCACTCAACACTACTCTGAACCTTGTGCACAGGTACAGGAAGGAGGTCACTCACCCACTACAACCAGTAGGTACTCCAGCTGTGACTCTCTGGTGTCATGTAGATTGTCACTCACAGGCTTGACCACCATGGGACTAATTATAAATGAGATGACTCATCTGGATCAGCTTCTGTGTAATGAGGATAAAAATAGGGCCACTGGTATTACAGTGATAACAAGCTGATGCAACAGCAGCTCTCTGAAATTATTGCATCTGCTAAAATAGCTAAACCCCAACATTTTCTAAGAGGAAGCAAAAATGTCATCTTAAAATAATGGCATGAAAATGGGTTTTTAACTCATGAATTACAATAGTTTTCCCAATGGGAATACTAGAAAAAGACATCTGAGTTCAAAGACAGACCACACAGCTGCATAGCCTAAAAGGGGATATTGCACAATAGGTGGATGTTCATACACAAGGCTTCTGCATGTCAATTCAGGTTTTGTACACCTTAAGTTGTAAACAGGTGTTGTCACTAGGTACCCATTTTAGAACGTGTTAATAAAAAAGAGAATTTCCTCCTTTTGCTGTGCATTTTAAGTGAACTAGTTGGTGTTTGGACATAAAAATTTGTTTCCCCTAAAATTATAGAGGAGAAGAAGAAATAGAATTTTCTTAAAAGCTTTAAATGGTTTAACATAACAAGAGCAGCCTTTAACTGCTAAAACCTAGAGATGTAGAAACAGGCAGAGTTTTTACTTTATTACCTAACAGGAATGAATCAGATATATTTAAAAAATGTCTGGAGGGTGAAGAGCTGCTTGCCAGATGCATATAATGTATTTCTAATGCTGCATGATCAACTAAGCTCATGTGACCAATTTAGGGTCTCCATTTCTATTTTTTATCATGAGGAATTTCCACAGTAGCCAATTTATTGTGCCTGTAGCCTCTGAATGCCTATATGACACAAGATAGTTATTTTCATATTAAAGGATTCTCCATCTGAGCCACTGGGGCTTGAAGGAAAATTCTTCCATCTGACTGCTAATGCTGTGAAAATGGGAACTAAATGGGTTGTGGATGCCTACATTTCTTCAATGAAATCTGTTTCAAACTAGAAACTATATGTGGGGAAAATATTTCCTATAATGTGATTAAAAAAGAAACAAGGGGAGAAAAGCCTATAAATAAGTGATACAAAGTTCACATTTCATAAATCAGAAAATGGCAATTTCTGAAAATCAATTCAGTCGGTTCCCTCCTATTTTTAATAATGCTCTTTTCCATCCCTTATAAAAGTAGCTGAGATATTTTGCATTATCATGTTTTAATTCTTAAATCATAATTTCTTACTTTGTTTACAAAGGAAGCTCTGTTTCACTGGACATTAGAAACACCGAAGATACTTCTGTTCTGAACAATTGAAATAGCTTGCTTCCATAGATAATGTAAAGATAAAGACACTCACAAACTGATAAATCTACTCACAAGTAGATTCATAGTATCCATTCTGTTTCAGTTTGGATGAGATTTCTATCCCTCCCTCCCTTCCTCCCTCTTTTTCTCACCTTTAACTATCTCAACCCTCGCATTGGCTCTGTTAACCTTGATACAGGCAACTAGTCTGAATGATTTTGATCTTTCCATGGATGAAGTAAAATGCAAAAACTCCTTTTGAGTTTAGCTAAAGTTGTCTGCTTGCTACAAAGTTGCACTAGCTGTTATTTGTGTATGAACAGCAGTCTAGAAACTCTGTGTTGATTTCAAGTACAAATATTTATCAAATTTTGAAATAGCCACTTGGAGAGTATCTAACTGTATAAGTGAAGAGAGGCTGGTGCTTGAAAGTCAGAACTTACTTAGATGTCTCATAGAACTGTTTTCTGTTTCAGGAAAGAAAATGTGATAAAGACCTAGTCTACAGATAAACTTTAAATGGATAGCAACAAAATACAAACAGTCTTATATTTCTGGAAAACACATTGTGTTCTTGATATTACATTTTTATGGCAAAATGTTGCTTGAAACAACATTTTATGGCCGTATTTTAAATCATTAGAAGAGGAAAGATCTCAAGGGAGAAAAAGAACTCTCACACAACAATGGCACAAACAGAATTGGCAGTCATTTTCTGTAGTTTTAGTGAGCATCTGGAACTCATATGTTTATTATTGGAAATTGCCAAGATCTAGGACTAGAATGTAGGAGGGATTAGACTTCTATCAGGAAAGAATGAAGCAAATATTAAAGAAATATAATCAAGCAACAGTTCTACATAATTTACAAATGTCTTGGTTTTGTATAACTGTTTCGTACAATTGTTCATTGCTCTGAGTCTAACTACAAACATTAATCTCAATTATAAGACAGAAGATATCAGATGTACTTAAAGTAGCACTCATCCTCATCAATACCACTAGAAGTTATCACTAGCAGATATTAAAAATAAAGTGAATTATTTTCTTTCTGTGGTAACCACTAAGTTTTAAATATGGAGGATATAATTGTATAAGAATGTCTTGTATAATATAGAAAAATATGGCATAAGGTTAAGTAACTTTTCAGTACAAAAATTTTCTTAGAAGAAAACTACTCTAAAGGATAGATTATATGAGCAAGAATTATCCTCTTCATCAAGACTGCTCTTCACTATTCTGCTACATCATTTTTATGGCCCATTAGAAGCTGTAGGCATGTGTAGACTAAAAACAACCTCACCAAATAATCTAACATGCAACAAAGATGTTTCTAAAACATATCTCAATTTATAAAGAAAATAAAACCCGTACACCTAAAGATTACCTTTTCAAGTTCTCAGCTGTTTCCTTGAGTTGTTATTATTGCAGACATAACATAAAAATAAAATTATAATCTGGATTATAATCTGCTATGAAACTTGAACCTAATATTTCTATTTGGTCTCACGTTGATATTGTCCTCTTAGAATCAGAAGGAGGAAAAAGCTTACTGGAAGACACTAATTACCCAAGCAAGCCATCAAAAACAAAAAAAACCCCTACAACATTCTATTCTGATTATGTATTTTGAGCAATTTCTGAAAATGTCTTGTCTGTTCTTAATAACTTTCTACATTTTTCTAAGAAATGTAGAAAGTTAACAGACTAGATTACAAGATAGGAAAAAAGTCTCAATATTTATGGGGGTTTTTTTCTGCTCTGAGATAAGCAGGTGCCTGTGATCCTGTGACCTAATAGTACTGTGTACATAAATGGGAAACATCAATGTTGAAATTTCACATGAATTTTCTTGGTGATCACAGCTGTGATACTGACAAAGAAAAAGATGAAGACAAATAAAGCCAAGCACATATTTGTAATATCTTATTTATTCGTGTGTGCTTGAGGAGGCTCTCATGAGCTAACTTAAAAAAAAGCATATACATATGTTTTCCAGGGCATCCTTTTTCCTCATTCTTGCATGCAGCTTTTTTCCAGCAAGTAATTTCATTTATTTCAACAAAAGTGATTTGTACTTTTAAAAATTATAACTGAGTTGGATCCATGAAAGTAAGGAATAAAATTGACATGGTGCATCATATAACCTCACCTGTGTATTTCCGGGTGAGAAAAAAACCCTCTTCTGCTAGGAAAATCGGTTTTTGAACATTTATCTATTGATTCTTCTAATCTGTGGGGGAAAATTACTAATTTGTGGGGAAAGAGATAACTTATTCCTAACTTGAAATGTCTATACTAAGAGTCACAGATTTACAGAATGATCTGAGTTGGAAGGGACCCACAAAGATCATCAAGTCCAACTCCTGACCAGCACTGCACAGCCCCAAGAGTCACACCGTGTGCCCGAGAGCATTGTCCAAAACACCTCTTGAACTCTCTAGTCTTGGTGATGTCCCACTTCCCTGGGGAGCCTGTTCCAATGCCCAATGACCCTTTGGGTGAAAAACCTTCTCCTGATACCCAACCTAAACCTCTCCAACAGAGTTTTAAGCCATTCTCCTGAATCCTGTCACTGGTCACCGCAGGGAACAGATCAGTGCCTGCCCCTCCTCTTCCCCTCACAGGGAAGGTGTAACTGCAGTGAGGTCTCCCCTCAGTCTCCTCCAGGCTGAACAGACCAAGTGCTCTCAGCCACTCCTCACACGGCTTCCCCTCAGGGCCCTTCACCTTCCTCACGGCCCTCCTTTGGACACTCTCTGACAGCTCAATGTCTGCTTTGTGCTGGGGCACCCAAAACTGCCCCCAGCACTGGAGGTGAGGCTGCCCCAGTGCAGAGCAGAGCAGGACAATCCCCTCCCTTGCCCCCTATGATGCTGTGCCTGAGGGATCCCAGGACACAGGGGCCCTCCTGGCTGCCAGGGCACTGCTGATTCATGTTCACATTTTCATTGGTTGGATTGAATTTGGATCAAAAGATTTATTATAAATTTTCAATCCCCAAAACAAGCAACTCACAGGAAAAAGAAATTTAAAAGTCAATATTAATATAATAGTGGTGCAAAGCAGAATAATCTGCTTTTTACAACCCTGAACATCTGGAATTCATGTGTTTACTCCTAGGCCAGTAGGAGAGAATGCACATTATTGTATCCAGTTGTTGTGTTTTTTCCCCTCATGAAACTGACTACTCCTCACACAAAAGAAAGAAACCCAAACAAAATAAAGCAAAACAAAACAGAAGTATTAAGTCCAAATAACATAATCAAAATTGAGCATCATCTTTGGAAAAAGACAATCCTGATTTAAAGATTTAAAGTGCTTCTTAATTTACTCTCTGCTTCTTGGTTCCTTTCTGTCTTTTTCATTTCCCGTCATCCTACCAAGGCTGTTAAAGACATCCAGCCCAGAATTTATATCTTCAAGGAGATACATACTCTACCACAGAGAAGCATTGTAAAATTATAATCATCTATGAAACCAAAATGCATACCATTAGGTGTAAGCTGCAGTTCTGCAGATTTTCTTTCCATAGCTGAGACCTCCAAGGGTAACGAAGGACTTTTCACAGCTATTTCAACCATTAGCTGAGAGCTTTGTTCCTGTTTCTCCTAAAAATAATTACTGTAATTTTTTCATTGTCCCAAAATAAGTGCTCCACAGAAACAGGAGGATGAAAACTGTTCATGTAAGCAGAATATACAACTAAAGGAGCATATTGATGTTAGACAGAAGAAGAAACATTCACATAATTTCCAGAAACTAAAAATGCTAATCAGTTTTAGTAATAGCCTCAAGCAAATCAGCTTTTAGGGGAAATAAAAAAATATACTGTTGGTTTTGTTCTAATTAAATGCTATTTCTAATGATATCTGTGGTAGTTAGTTGGAGGAATACATCTACCAGTGTAAGTACTATTTGAAAATAGTAAGGAATATAAAAAGCATAAAGTATATTTTGCAAAATTGTTGTAGAAAAAGAGGTTGTTTCTTTTATTGGCTTAACGTCTTCTAGAAAGTAATTTGGCTAAGAACGTATGCTGTTAGTCCACATTCACTCTCTCTGCTTTTATTACAAAGAGTAGAATCATCTCTGATTAATAGTTACATAAAAGATAGCTGTTACAGGGTATGCAATTCCCAGTTCTGCAAAAGCAAGTGACTAAAGTTGAAACCTCGTCTGGGTGAAGAAAATGCTGCAGTCGATGCAGTGGAAAATGTCAAAGGAGATATGATCACTCTGAGTAGTTTTTATACTGTTTTTATATACCTGTTGGCTCCAGAGAACTATTAACACTGTGTACTAAACTCTGCACAGCCCAGTGGAACCTGTTGAGACTACTGGGACTGGGTCAGATTTCTGTGGTGAGAACATACGTTATTTTTAACAGTAGAATGTGCCCCTTATGTCAGGGACCTGCCTGTGGTGGGCTGATGCTGGCTGGATGCCAGACAACCATCCAAGCTGCTCTTCCACAACTGGACAGGGGAGACATAATAGCAAAAGTTTCATTAGTTGAGATAAACACCTGGGGAGACCCAAATACCCTCATGGGCAAAACAGACTTTAATTAGAGATATTAATTGATTTTATTACCAAAAAAATCAGAGCCGGATAATAAGAAGTAAAATCAAATCTTAAAACCACGTTTCCCACACTCCCTCATCATGCCAGCTCTACTTCTTCCCCTGCATTTGTGCAGGGAGATGGAGACTGGAGATTACATTCAGTTTGATGCTCTTACCACTGTTCAGGAAGAGGAGTCCTTCTCCTTCTCCACCGCGTTGTCCCTCCTGTGGGAGGCAGCTCTCCATGAACTTCACCAATGCGTGTCTATCCCATGGGCAACAGTTCTCCACAAACTGCTTCAATTTGTGTCCCTTTTCCACAGGGTGCACTCCTTCAGGAAACAGGCTGCTCCAGTGTGGGTTCCCCATGCGGTCATGAGTCCTACCCAGAACTCCAGCATGGGTTTCTCTCCACAGGAATGCAGGTCCTACCTGGACTCTGCTCCAGCATGGGATTCTCACAGGTCCCCAGTTCCTTTCAGACTCCCACCTGCTCTGGTGTTGGGCTCCTCCCCGTGCTGGAGGTAGATCTCAGCATCCCTATTACCTCCATGGCTGCAGGGGCACAGCTGCCTCTCCAAGGGCTTCATCATGGGCCAAAAGAAATCTCAGCTCCAGTGCTTGCATCATCTCCTGCCCCTCCTTCTCCACTGATCTTGTATCTGCAGTTACTCCTCTCACATATTCTCACCCTGATCTTCTCTGCCTGCAATTACATCTTCACAATAACCTCTTTTTTCTTCTTTTATATGGTACCGGAGGGGATTTATTATTATTCCTGATTGGCCCAGCCTTGGCCCTCAGTGGGCCTGCCCCAGAGCTGGCTAGTATTGGCTCTCTCAGATGCAGGGGGAAGTCTCTGGCAGCTTCTCACAGAAGCCACCCCTGTAACCCTCCTGCTACCACAACTTGGCCACACAAACCCATTACAGAGATTAACATTGGCTGAATACGGGACAGACACCAATGTAGTTAATGAAACAACAACAACAATAACAACAAAATTAAGGAAAAAGGAAAGCTCTCAAATCACACCCGTTTTACCCACTTCTTGATTCCCTAATTAAAAAATTCCATGTCAACAATTTCAAAAGTCAGTCCTGGAATGTATACAATCTTTAATACATACTGAAAATAGGGACTATGCTCTTGGTATCCATTGTCCTGCACTAAGCATGGCGAAAAAGGAAACAAGAAGGACTTTTTTTTTTTTTCAGAGACCTGGATGAACTTATTTGATAAATATATCAAACATATCAAAAGTACCAAACACATCAATTTTCATGGGAAAATTCACTATTTGAGTAAAAGGAAGATCAGCAACAGGTCAGGTATTTCTGTATATCATTCAGCTGAAAAAAAAATTGAAATAAGCCATTTTTTAATAAACACCAAAGTATAAAATTAATAATTCTCTCTAACAAAGACAAAAAGCCATCACCTGTATTTTATATCCAAATGATGGCATCTTGATGAACAAGTGATATTTCAGCAGCCTAAGCTAAATGGCTCAGGAGCATGAATACAACACAGAGTTGCAGTACTGTCTTTGATCTATTATGAACTTTTAGTTCAGAGACAAAACCTTTTCTGATGAGCAATCAAATCTAGCCAAATAACTTAAACTAAGGCCTCCAGAAGATAAAGAGATCAATTTTTCTAAGAACTCTATGACTAACATTATAAAAAATCATTTGGAACCTTGCCATCTATAGTGAACACTGTAAAATCTGCAAAATTACCCTTTTACAAATGAAAACAAACAAGCAAACAACTCTCCTCCTATAGCAATTAAAACCAGAAAGAAATTAGCTCAATAATAATGTTTTTAAAGAAAAATCACTTCTGAGTTCTCATACTATTTTCTTAACAGAAAAACAACATATGGGATATCCATGTTTGATGAAGCTCAGTGTCCTCACCAGTTCTTATCCCATTGCCTTTAGCAAAGAAATGAGCAAGCAAACAAACAAAATTAGAACTTAATATCATTCTGTCCTCCAGTTATGCTACTCTCAGATAAAAGAAAGAGCTTGATCTGGATACATTTTCTATAATGTGGAAATTGCTTTAACTTAATGATCTTGAAAAGCTTAAGTATCTTTCTAGAGAATTGTGAGGTGTTCTGTGTTAAACACTTTACCTTGAGGCTGAAACAGTCACTGATTATTGGCTTTGGTAACCCTGTTTGTGAAGAGGTAGGGAGTCATTATGAGCAGTGGAAAAACACTGAAGTGATAGATATGCCTCCACCAGGTAAAGTTTAAACAGAAATATATGGTAGGAAGCTCTCAAAATATTTTGTCACCTTTGTGATATATCAGATGGCAGTTGTTTGTACAAGGGCCTGACAAAATGATCTATCAGATACAGCATGTCTTTTGGCTGATTAACAGGCAGAGTTCAGAAAGAGCAAGGCAGAAAACTTCAAACTAAATAAAACATCTACATCATGGCAGTAGTATCTAGATTGCTATAAGGGTGTGAAACATTGCCATACTATTGATATATATAAAGCCTTTAAATGGGTTTCATCTGTGCCATCTGTGTGCCATATTGTGCATGATATAGCAAATACTGTTTATAACAATGAAATTTTGGAACATACTGCTCTTTCAGGAAGTAAAGAAACAATCATCACAGAACAGCTGTGCTAGGCCAACCACACAGCTAGAATGGAAGACACCAAAATGTCACTGCAGATGCTAAGTTGTGAGCCATAGGAATGTATGAGGTAGATAGGCTGCGATACAAAGGAACACAAGCTTGAGCAATATGAAATTCTAGACAGTGATTAATGTTTGCTGTTAACACAGAGGTAACACCAATACACAGCAGTCTGAGTGGGAGTCTTGCCTTAAGAAGATCAATTCACTCAATGCAAGAAAAATACATTTCCAAAACAGCAATGAGATTAGTGGGAAGATACTCCAGTCTAGGTAGAAGAGACTTCTCTTAAATTCCCCCATCAAGCTTTATATCAAAAACACTCTTCTTCTTTTTCTGTGGCAAGATAACACGATAACACTTCTCAAAACTAAGTAAATGCTATTTTACAGGGTTTCAATATCTTATTTCATGTGGTGTCAAAAACATACATCTGAAATGTAACTAACTATTTTTCTTCTTCTTCTTCCTTTTCTTTTTCTTCTTCTTCTTTCTTCTTCTTCTTCTTCTTCTTCTTATCAAGTTCTATGAGAATTGAAACATGTTTTGTTTTGGGTCCTTAGAGAGCTATGGTATTATTTTCCATATGGTGCAAGCACTCCAAAGTTGGCCACAAGCCTTTTAAAAATAAATGATTGAACAAGCCTGGCAGACTGTTAGAGAGCAAGAGCAATTATCAAACACAAGTCATTTTTCATTTTGTTCTTAAAAGACATATGATGTTTTAATAAAGTCTTTACAAATTACAGGAAGTATGCGCTCTCAAAATTAAGCACAGCCCTTTATGAACTTTATGTTTTGATGGAGCTCATTAGAAAGCAGGTTGTCTTGCAGCTGAAGTCTTTGATCATGTTTTTCTTTTAACAAATTGTGAGCTCCACAGTTTTTTCCTTATACTCTCATATTAAAAGCCAGATCACTACACATTTATAAATTAGTTATGTTTAAGTTTACACAGAATATTATTGATGTTAAAAGAGAGGCTGAAACTGTTAACATTAGCTGCTTATGTGAACAAAAAATATCCTGGCGTCATGGAAAAGAAAAAGGTCTGTGATGTGAAAACAACCTAATATCACAAAGCATCAAGCAATATTGTACGTTCTTTGAAGAGAAAGCTGTAGCATCCTCAGACATGCTATGTTCCTGGCTGATCTGGTTCATTGTAATGAAAAACACCTGGGTAAAGAGACCGTCCTCTTCTAAGGCTTGCAAAACAGATACATATATGCCTCAAATCCAGAAGCCTCTGATAAGTGGGTACATTTCTTTATCTAGAACTGAACCCCAAATCAAGTCCACAAACCTGAATGTTCACAAATTTAGGGGAGAAGATTTATGTTCCCAATAAAGGTTTGGATTCTAACTTCACACCTGGATTTTCTTCTTAAGAAAACTCAGTGAATCATATTTTTGTGCATAAATTGGAATTTTCTAAATACCAAGTCTGGGGAGTTCACAGCCTGTCCTGGTTTAGAGACAGGTATCTGCCAGGGGAAACTGGAGTTTTCCCTGGAATGGAGAATGTAACCCCCCTTCCCTCTGAATTACTATAATTTTGCAATTAAGGGCTTTCAGGCAAAGATTTGGGAATAGGAATAGCAGTTCTTTACTAGGAATATTAAAATAAACAAGTGTAGTAGTACAGAAAAA
>VZUI01031742.1:0-102464 GCA_013401135.1 Cettia cetti
TGAGGAACAGCTGAGGGAGCTGGGGCTGCTGAGCCTGGAGAAAAGGAGACTCAGAGGTGACCTTATCACTCTCTACAACCTCCTGAAAGGTGGTTGTGGCCAGGTGGGGGTTGGTCTTTTCTTCTAGGCAGCTACTGACAGAACAAAAGGACACAGTCTTAAGCTGTGCCAAGGGAAATTTAGGTTGGATATTAGGAAAAAGTTTTTCATGGTAAGAGTGGTCTGCCCAGGGAAGTGGTGGAGACACCATCCTCAACGTGTTTAAAGAAAGATTGGATGTGGCACTTCAGTGCCATGATTAGTTGAGGCTTTAGGGCATGAGTTGGACTCAATGATCCTAAAGGTCTCTTCCAACCCAGTGATTTTGTGAGTTCAAGCTAACTCACCTGGGAATACCTGCATCACCTGGCAGCCATCCCAAAAGCCAGGCAGGATTTAGGACCATCCACTCAAGAAATAAGCTCACAGTTACTTGACCGTGGAAATTGCGTTGTGCTAGGATTCAACAGCAATGGGGCAACACATCAGTTGAGGGAACATGCCAGGAGACCCACAACTGGGCATCACATGGAACAGGTAATTTGCCCTCCTAATCTTCCAGGTTAGTAAATCACAGAGGAAAAAACATCATACAGGAACTGTATGAGTCACATGACTCATCCAGCCCAGCTTTCTTCCTTCAACCCAGGCAGGAAGGAATAACCTGGGAAAAGTATGAGAACAGGGTGTGCAGACAGAGCCTGCTTTCTCCCAGCATCTCTTCCTGCCTTGTACCATTCAGCACATCTGACTTCCGAGCAGAAGCCCAAGCCCAGATGACAATGCTAACACTCACTCATACTCCAGAAATTCTGCACTTACACAGCTCTTCATGGTCTGATTTCCACAGCACACCTTGACAATGAGCTCCACATCTGAAAATATTCTGGATGGAAAAAGCACTTCCTTTTGTTCATTTTAAAGTCCATTTGCTTCACTGGCTGCCCCTAACATGAATGTGAAGAATCATTCCTTGTCTATTTTCTCCACATAAATTACAATTTCATGCACCTCCGGTGTTGCCTCTTTCACAACCCATTTCATATGGGTTTAATCTCTTCTTCTACAGACACCATCCCTAACCACTCTTGTCACACTTCTCAGTACCTTTCCAAACTTTACTGTGGTCTTTGAGCTGGGGCAATGAAGGGGGCATTAGGATTTAAGCTTCAGGTGTGCTGTGGATGCACACAACAGGAGACAAGATTTTATTTTCTTCTCTCCTCTTTTGAATCAAACCTGTAACATGTTTGCTACTGGATCGCTCCTGCACTTCAAGCAGCTGCTTTCATGAACCTACAGCACCAAGCCCATGATGTCTTTCCTGAGCACAGGACTGTAAATCCTGCTGTGCCCCAAGCTTATGTAGGAACACTCCTCCACAGTCTCATTTTACAGGCAACACCATCAAATTTGATCTGCTGTTGTCACTTAGCTCAGCAATCTTATCTGAATTCGGCTACAAAGGTGCTGGGCTGGAGTCTTCCCCACTGCAGCACCAATTAATAAACAACACTGGGAGTAGCCCACAAAGGGTTCCCACATCCATGAAGTCTGATCCTGGTGAAACAGATGCAGCAGCTCATTTACAGAGGCAGAATAACGTTATCAAGGGTGATCAAGTTGTGCTGCAAACAGCCTGCAGCAGGAAAGCTGGGCCAGAGAGAACATCTCAGGATGGGATGGAGCAGCAAGTGGACAAGTGGGATCAGCTGAGGGTGGATGGGATGCACTGAATGGGATTTTGTTCTTTTGCCAGCACCTTCACCACTTTCAGTGCTGCTGTGCTGCTCCTATGAGAGCTCTCCTCAGTTTTGTCCCACCAAAGAGAGATTAGAGTGAATTCACCTTTTACCTTTGTCTACGAGGAAACTCCACTTCACTGTCAACTTCGCCCTCCTCCTCTTCTGATGACTCATCCCCACTCTGGTGGAAAACAAGGACAAAAAGGGTGTCACATCTGGGGAAGTTCAAACATGGCTCACCCTTGGTCCTCCAGGACAAAGTCACTGCAAAACAGTGCAAAAATCTACAGGCTGCAAGAATCTAGACCAGAAAACAGCCTGTGTCAGGAACACTGACTCAGACATTGTCTACAGGAGGTTGTTCCAGGCAGCCTCAAGGCTGCTATTCCCAAATCTGGAGTGACTGACTGGGAAATACACTGGAGTATTTTAGCAGGTATGGAGTACAGAACGTTCCAGATTCTCACTGAAACAAATCAAGTAATTAGTATCACATGGAAACCCTTATAAATTATGGACATGATTTGGCACTCTTGGCTTTGCCCTCTTCTACCACAGCCCATCAATAGAGCAGGATGGAGATGACACAGCCTTTGCCAATGGGTTTCACCAGCTAGGAGAACTTGGGATTTGTTTCGAACCTCAGTGAGCACAGAGCCTTTTGTTCTCCTTCTCCCATCCAAATCTACCCCCACACTGCTGTTTTTTTACAGCCTCCTTCTATCCCATCCAACCTGTCAGCCCCTCATTCAGATTAAGCCTTTATCTCATCCCATCCCCCTGTCTTACAAGGTAACGCTGCCTTCGTGCTGGGGCCAAACCACGCTCTTGGTCTGGCAATTATGCTATTTTCCATGACTTTTCCAGCCAGGCCCAGTTTTCCTGCTCTTTGAACTCAGACTGGTTCCTACTTTTCTTACCACCTAGATGGATGCAGGAGGAACAAAGGACTGCTTCTGTACAACTGTGCCATAACCTCCTTTTTACTCCTGCAAAATCTTCACAAAATACAGGAGAACTATGATTTTCAGTGTAAGGGGACAGTTTTTGGCAAGTGCAGCAAAAGGGATGTCCTCAAGACCATGGCAAGTGTTGAATCTTTGCCCTGAGACACAGCAGCACCACAGATTTTCAAAGAAACTGTCACGTAATATTATGGAACAATTTAAAGAATGCATTTATCTCTTCCTTTGGAGAAAGGCTTGAAAGCATTTTGAGACTGTTTCAACATGAAAATTTCAGTAGAACAAGTTGCAACTCAAACCAACCGGCGAAACCGCACATAACAGAACCGGGCCCTACCAAAACCACATCTGCAAACCCCGGTGGCTCTGTCCTCACCTTTTGGAGGGATCTTGCTTTGCAGGGCAGCCCTGAGGAAGCCAAGTGCTGGGGAGTGCCCAGGGCGGACGCCGCCGTGCCCTGCTCCTCCAGCTTCTCCATGAACTGCGCGCTCTCGTAGAGGGACGCGGAGGCCGGGGACTGGGGGCGGCTCCCCCCCGGCTCAACGGCCGCCATCTGTGCCTGGCCACTGTCCTC
Organism: Cettia cetti; assembly: GCA_013401135.1. Lineage (NCBI taxonomy): Eukaryota > Metazoa > Chordata > Aves > Passeriformes > Sylviidae > Cettia > Cettia cetti. The sequence goes on from VZUI01031742.1 coordinate 3,324, forward strand.
ATCCCTGCACTGCAGGCAGGGGTCGTAGGGCTGGGCCTGGCAGCACTCCCAGCGCTCGGCCGCGCCGTCCTTGCCGTCCCGGCCGCGGCGGCAGTCGGCCTCCATGGCGGTGGAGATGAGGTCGGGGCTGGAGCCGGACATGCGGCGCTGGGCGTGGTTGCTGAGGGGGCTGCGCAGCGCGGCCGCGGGGCCGAAGTAGCGCAGGTTGTTGGCGCAGGTGGCGATGTCCTGCCCGTGGGCGTGCAGCCGCGAGTGCTGCCCGTGGGGACCGTGGCCGGGCTGCTGCGGCGCTCCGGGGCCGTGGGGAGGGTGGGGAGGGCCGGGCTGGGGGGCGTCGTCTTGCGCTGGCTGGTTTTTCAAGATCCCTGCAAATTCATTGTAGCTGCCTTTGCTGTTCCCCCGGCGGTGCCGGGGCTTGCTGCGGTACCGGCTTTTGCCACTCAGGGTTGACATCTTGGGACTTCCTGAGACTGGGGAGCCATTGGATGCTGCTTCTGTGCTGGGTATGCCCTCTGACTTCAGGAGATCCGGCCTGGGAGACAGGGAGAAGAAGTTACGTGTCAAGCCACAAACAAGTGACACCACCCCAGAGCCAGGATGAAGAGGCAGCTGGAGCCAAAAGCACACTCTGCTTCCTAAAATCTACAGGCTGCCCTCCCCTTCAGCTGCTTGACTCCTGCATTTTGGTCCCTATGATTGTCTCCACTCAATGTCTTTTTGTTCAGCCCATCTTGCTCTACACTCCCGTCTCGCTGGTTTTTTCCAATAGCTGTCACACGCTCTCCTTTTCCGCTCTTATTTTGATGTTCTCTCCCAAAATAGCTCCCTCCCAGGACCTCGGAATAGAGCATGGCTCTCACTCTGTGCAAGTACAATGGTGGTGATCAGGCTGCTCATCTAAGAGCCATGTGGGGATATTAATTCAGAAGTGATTATTCACTGGTAATCAGGACTAACTCCTGGAAATCCCCAAAAAAACAACGCCTTTATAATCTCCCTATCTAAAAGTCATGCAGAAGAGGAATAACTGAAAGAACAGCATGAGTTCTCAAACCTCAAATCCCAAATTAATTCCTCAACAATGAACCCATCCTTCCTGAGGCCTGCCTGATTTCACAATCCCTTACCTGCTTATTCCCATCCAAGTCAAGGATGATCTTGGACACTTAAGAATTTGAGAAAACACAAGAGATACCTCCTGTCCAAGCACCATCATCTGCTCAAAAATCACATAGAACAACAACTCATCCATTCAACCAACACATCCTGAGATTCTGTGGTTCCACAGAGCTGCCCAGGTGGTAGGGATGGCAGAATTCATCCCTTTCACCTTAAGATAATTAGACAATTATGGTTCTGAGGATCAGAGCAGGCTCAAGTGTGAAACCCCCTGCATTTCATCAGGCTCAAAGGGAAGGAACTGCACAGTGGGGATCTACCACTGGCTCTGGCACAGGACTGGGTTGTTACTTCTCACCGTTTGGTCTGGCTGCCTGGTTTATGGGAGACCCCTTTCCTCTTCATCAGCTTCTCCACTGTATTGGGGTGGATTATTGGTCTGACTGGGTGGCGTTTGTAAGTCCCAGGGTATTTCTTTTCCACTGCTTGTTCCCTCCTGAAACATCAGGGAAAGAAAAAAAAAAAGAAAGCCACATCAGTTGTCTCTCCACCTGCTGCTCCCACTGGACAGGAACTGGCTCTGCAGGGAACACGCTGCATGCCCGATTGCTCTGCTGGGAAAGGACACAGACACTTCTCAATCCCTTCTGCAGGCAGCAGGGACAGGCCAAGGCACACAGCCCAGGAACAGCACTGCTGTTCCCTTCACACATGGGCCAAAGGATGCCAGCACCAAATGGGAAGGTGCCTTTCTCCAAGTCAGTGACAACTGACAGCAGTCTGCAGGAATTCACTCCCAAGGGACCTCTCTCTGCTTACCAGCAATTCCCTAACCTTTGTAGTTTGTCAGGGGACACTAAATCTACAAGTGCCACTATCCAGTCAAGAAATGAAGCACTGTTTGTGCTCTGCTGTGTGCAGGCTGCCAGTGCACATCACCATTCCCAGACACGTACTTGATGAGCTCCTTCTCCCGCACCTCCAGCTGCAGCATGATAGCACTGAGCTCCATGTACAGGTTATTGGCTCGCTCCAGCTTCCTCTCGTAGTGCTCACGGATATCTAATGCATGTCTGAAAGACAGAAAAGCCTTTAGCTCAGCCTGACTTCCATGTACCAAGACAAGAGAATGAGGAAAAGTACAGGTGCTTTAGGAAAAGGCCTTTTAAAATTTGCCAGCTGTACTGCACTGAATCCCAGATACAGCTAAGAGTGAATGATGATTGATTAAGATCCTGACACAGCAATAAATCATGGTATGGTTTAGAAAGTGTTTAACAGCCTTGAAAGAGTGGCAACACTTCTCCCTGAAAGAGCTGCAAATGCCCCACACACACCCAGGAGCCCTCTGGCCAAGCCTTGATCAGAGAAGGGGCTAAACCAGCCTCCACAGAAACAGGAAAGAAGTCATGTGTCTGTATTTCATTAACAGCAGGGTGTCCCCACAGCTCCAGTACAGCTGAAAGATGTGGCCACCCAAAGCTCCCTGGGGACAGGGAACACTGAACAACCACTGCATCAAATTGCCTGGCCAAGGGCCCCTTTGGTTCCTCAGGTTTGACACAGAACTGCTTATTTGAGTTTTATGTTTCTCTATCAACTTCTTTGCAAATTTGTATCACAGGAGGAAACAATTTCCCTTCTTTAAATAAACATTCTGCTTTCATTTTTAAGTTGGTCTAATGCTCAAAATGCATTTCAGTGGGCTGTTCACATGAAGTATGTTCACTTTTTTGGAATAACTAACCCAAAGAAAGCATCAGGCCAGAGAAAGTTCACAGCCCACTTCAGGATGGATTTCCCATTGAGATGGACGTATCTGCATCAGTGCTGTTATCACAAACACCAATTCTCAGGCAGAAATATTCCCTGGGAAACACACAAGCCTTTGCCACCTTGTCTGGAGCAAACTGCCAAAGAATAGCAACAGTTCCCACTGCTTCTCTCCAGCTTCCCATCAGCCAAGCAGTGCTCATGGCCTAGACCATGCCCATGGGAATTTTGGTTTCTGGGTTCACGAGGAATTTAGGCTGCCCAAATTCATACCACCAGGAATACTGGGTCCTGTTTTGGAAACCTCAGTACAAGAGGAGAATAAAAAGAGTCAGGGAGTGGAGCAGGAGGCCCTGTGAGGACAAGCTGAGGGCTCATTTAGCTGGGAAGGGAAGGCTGGATGGGAAAAGCAAACAGTAAACACAAAGGCTGTGAACACACCTCAGCTCTTCTCTTCGACGGCGAATCAATTCTTCATCCAGCCGGTGGATACAAGTTCCTTCACTTTTGATTTTCTCAAAATGTTTCTTCACTTCTTCTCTCCATTCAGCCTAGGAAAGCAATTTACTTTTAGCTATTTACAAAGAATTGGGATCTGTAAGTGCACCACAGAAAAACTCCTGGGCAATGTTCTTTCTGTGTGCGAGAAATTACAGCTTTGGGTTGAGAATGTATTTTTGTTAGCTGAATTATTTTGGGTAACAACACCACAGCACATTTAGTGCCAGCATTTTCAAATGGTATTTACAATTTTGTGCTCCAAACAGAGAATTTAAAACATATCTGCATTTTCTAAGAAACATTTTTTTAAATTCCTAGAGTTCTTCTTGTCTCAGTTTGGGAAAGTTTGGGTAAAAGATTTTCAACAAGGTTGCTCCTTCCCAAGAATCAAACTGAAATCATGGATCCAGACTTTCTCCTCAATGCACCCTCCAAAATCAGATCCTTGGAGCTAATTCCAGCACTCACAGGCTACAGCCTTTCCCCATTTACCTGGGATTTGAAGTAGGTTTCCTGAGGAGTAGCCAGCACATCAGCAGAGGCGATGTCCAGGTGCATCAGTGTCTGCCGGAAGGACGGACGGTTCCGGGGCTTGCTCTGCCTGAAACAAAACAAACAGCCAGGGTTGGGGTGAGGGATGAGCACTGCCAGCCTCTCCTGCCCTCCTGGGGTGAGGGATGAGCACTGCCAGCCTCTCCTGCCCTCCTGGGGTGAGGGATCAGCACTGCCAGCCTCTCCTGCTCTTCTGAAAGGGTTTCACTAGATCTTATTCTCTGAACCAAGCAGCTGACAACATGTCAGCAAAGGAGCTTTTCTGTTTTTCCTCTTTTGCTGAATACAATTTAATTGTGCTAGAGAGGTGTTTTGCAATGACCCATTCTGAAGAAAGAATAGAAATGCAAAATGTTTAAGACCACAAAATGCAACTACAGAGTGAAAGATAGGAAGAGCTTGAGTTTCTATCCTAACTTGCTTGTCAAGAAGAAACATACTTTGGTTTGTTGTCCCATCAATTTCCAAATTTTGTAATGGGAAGACTCGATCTAATAGAAATGAAAACTTACATTCAGGGTGCTTCTAGGCACTAAAGGTCTGTGAGTTGTCACACAGCACATGCCTCAGTACTGCAATGCACTGAACAGCCCTAAAGATCACAGAAAAAGTACAAAAATGTTTGGATTTTTGAGAAACAGGATCAGCACCTGAGCTTCAGGACTGAATCCACCTTGCACAGGTCAAGAGCAGCTTCTAGAGCCTCCTCTCCCCTACCAACCACCTCCTTCCACTAGGTGGGGATACAAGTGTTTGTAGGTACTCCGTTGTACCGAGCTGCACGAGCTGCCACAGCCCGACTGCTGCAGCTCAGGGTAAAGAGCCACTGGGAAAGATCCACACATGCTCTGGCCTGTTGCCCCCTTTGTGCCATGGGGAGGGTGGCTGCTAAAACCCGTGGAGTGAGAAAATGCTGGAAGACCCTTTACACTGTGTCAAGATGTAATTACAAAGACAAAGCATCAATGTGAAACCCAAGACAAAGAATTTCAACTCTAATCTGGTACATGCAGGAAACTCAAAGCATTTTCATATCTGAACCTGGAAAATCTGTGTTCTAGACAGAAAGCTTGTATTTCTCTTTGTCCAGTTCAAAAGCCAGTTGCTTACAAGGGGTTTTCTGAGTGGAAAAAATCAGTTCCCTTCACTCTGGATATGGCCTCGAGGAGTTTTGCCCCACTTTCCTTCCAGCTCTTTTTGTCTTCCCACAGAGCCCCTACTTTGCTACAGCAAAGCAACACCCTCTGCAAAGGCTCCTGAAGACGTCCTGGGGTCCAGGCCTGCTGCCACAAGGAAGCAGAATCCAAAATATTACAATTCTTGCTCTCAGGACAAGTGTGGGAGTATCTAAGGGCCCTCTGCTCTGGGCTCCATATTCCCACCCTGACTTTCACGGGTTTTGCTGGGAGCCAGCCCTAGGTCTGTGCTGTGTGGGGTTCAGGCTCTTACCACGTTTGCTTCATGAGGATTTTGAAGCCATCTGGGCAGGTGGAAGGGACAGGAAGGTGGAGGCTGTTACTGCCCACTCCCCAAATGATGGCTGAAGAGTCCACGTCCTTGTAGGGAATCTCTCCCGTGAGCAGCTCCCACAAAACCACCCCAAATGACCTGATGAAGAAATAAACCAGGATAAATCAAGTTCACACAGACTGTAAACAGAAACATCTAGAGATTGAAAAAAACAGTTTGTTGGACAAAACAGGGAAATAGGGATATCTGGTCCAAAACTGCAAGTAGGTGCAACATTTTTAACACACCAGGTAACTCCTCTGCTCCAGCACTGGGCTGAGCACAAAACCACACTGGTCTTCACCCACCCTTTCCTGCTTCTTTGTGAGATTTTAAAGATCCTGAAAGCACATTTTCTGTAGAGATTAAGTCTTGCTCCTGTTAAATGAAAAGACTCCAAAGTCTACTCTCAGATAGACTTTGTACTGTTCTTGAGGTAAGAACAGATGATTGACTACTGCACAGACTGACAAGTGTCTTACAGAGACAACACAACAAAGGTTTTGTGGCTTTTTTACATTTCATTTAACTGATTTTGTTTTCTTTTCCCTAACCAAAGGCTCCCTCTGCTGTTACCTGTAGTCCCAGGTAAGAGTTTCAAGGTTTGAGACTCAGCACTACAACTACTGCAACACAGAAATTAGGAAACAAATGCTACTTGCATAACTGTCAGTACCAAAAGCAAATGAGGTCTCATCTGATATTCCTTTTGTTCTGAAGAAAGGAAGGATAAAGCAAAAAAAAAAAAAATTAATTAAGAAAACTCAGTCAGGAAAGAATCTCCTACAAGAACTGAAAGATGTAGGTAAGAAAACTCACTTTGCATCTCTTCCTTAATGAAGTTACCAGAAAGAACGAAAACCTTAATTTTTAACGGCAAACATTTGTTTTGTATACAATCATCACACCAAAGAAACATCAAACCAGTCAATACAGAGGCAAACAAAATGCTGCTGAAAACCACCACCACTGTTACTGCTCATCAACACTGGGCTGTGATACAGGTGAGGAACAACCACCTCCATTTCCAAGCCAGATGTGCCACCTTACTCCATGTCCCATTCTTCTGTGGGACACTGACCCTGCCAAAGGTGGAGACTACAGCCAGGTGAAAGGTGGGAAGGGTATTGGCTTGCACCAATATCCAGTGCTTTTATTAAGTACAGAAGAACTCCTAAAGGACAAGCTACCAGGTCTGAACAACCATCAGACAGGAAATAACTTCACGTGTCAAACACTGCACTTTCAGGGCCCATTGGCTTCAAGTCATGTGCCAAAAAAAAAGGGAAAAAAAAGCAACAAACAAGCAGAATTTGAATATTTCTTGCCTCAAAATCCTTTTTTGTAGGCTTCAGGAAAGCAGGGATGCAGAAGGTTGGACAAACTACCAGGGAAAGCTCATCTGGTTTCATATTTGTTATGACTAAGAACTGACAAAGGATTTCCAAGACTCCTGATAAGATTATAGATTTATTTTTCTGCATGCTGTTAGAGATGAGAGAGAGCAGACATATAAGCAGCTCAGGAACTGTTCTCATTTGTTGGCAGCATTCATGGACATAATTTTTATTCATCTGAAGGGAGGAATGGATGGCAAGGGAGAGTCAGAGCAATCACCACTGTTGTGAATTCCAGAGGAACTGGCACCAAAGAGCAACATCTCCAAGCCACTGAGGGAAGGAGCAAAGGTTTTATTGGACAGGATGTTCTGTCAAATAGTCCTGAACATAAACCACACTAAAGGACAGAAAGTCAAGGGTGGAAATCCAGCACTGCTCGTCCTCACAATCCCATGATTCAAAGGGAGGGGTTCAGCAGACAAATGCTGGGTGTGTTCTCTTTCCAGAGCAACCCAAGTGTTCCTCCCAGAGCAGCCGGCTGTGCTGCGACCTGGACGTCCAAAATAAACACACAGGACACCGTGGGCACAAGAGCAGCTGCACACCACAGGTAACAACACCTTCCCTGCAGGAAATCTTGCCCTTCAGGTCAAGCCCAGGCCTGAGCTAGAACTCCAGCTCCTGACTCCACTGCACCATGAACCACCCACGGCTTTGCCCAGCAGGGAAGGGACAGCATCTGAAGCTGAAAAACCACAGGAAGCAAAATCCCTCCTGGCTATAAAGCAACCAGAAGGGCATTTGTCCTGCCTGCTGACATTGAATATGCAGAAATAATGAGGCAGAAAGAGAGATGCAGCTCCCTTGAGGGCTCTGAAACCTGTGGAGAGGCTTCCCAAAGGAACTCCCAAGGCCAAGCCTTCTCAAGCATTTTTAATAGCACAGAGACTGAACCATTCCTTGTGCTCCTTTGGATACAGGGCATGTTCCACATCAATGGAAACAGGTTCAAAATTCTTACAACCTATCCTGGTTTCTTCCCTCTTGGATCCGGGATTGGATTCACTGGACTGTAAAATCCTGGGGCTGCCCATACAACCACCAGCCTGGTGTGCTGGAAGCACAAGGGGGTGGGGAGCAGAGCAGGGACCTCTCCACAGCTCCAACATGGCCCTGAAGAGGAACAGAAGGGATGGAAAACCACCCTGGATGTGGAGGCTGCTGAGGGAGCCCTGAGAACAGCACTGGGAGAAAGCTCAGGGCTGGAAAATGACACAGGGAAGAAATTCTGCATTTGCTTCCTGCAAGACACAGACTGCACTGAGCCTTAGCTGGAATCTGCAGTTCAGCACCCAGCCAGAACCCCTGTGTCATTTCCCTTTCCATCAGAGCCCACCAAAGCTCAGGGCACCAGGCACAAGGAGAAAGGAACAGCCCACCACAGAGCAAAGCAGGCACAGGATGAGGGAAAGACATGGAAGGTGCTGGGAAACCAAGGGACTGAAGAGAAGGTGAAGGTAGCTGACCATGAGCAGACTCACCAGATGTCCACCTTCTCCGAGACGGGCTCATTCCGAATCACCTCCGGGGCCATCCACGCCACTGTCCCCGCAAAGGACATTTTGGTACTTTTATCACTGAGCTCTTTAGATGTACCAAAATCTGAAATCTTCACTGCATCTGTGTGTGTAACCAAAACACTGCAGAAGGGAAAAAAAAGAAGTCAGCATTTTGTGATTTTTCTTGCACCACAACAGCCACTGGAGTAATCCCTTCTTAATCAACACAACCTGTTGATGTGGCCACACTGCTCACAAGTGCAGTACAAAAGAAAACATTTTGTGTTTTCCCCAATAAAAGCTCTCACGCTCTTTTGAGTAGTTGTGTTTTGTGCCTTAACTGCATTTGTTAATGCTACGAGTCAAAAATCAATCTCAATAAAACTGCAAATTAACAAGTAACTGAGCATCCAGAGGCAAAGCTGTACCTTAAACTGTGCTGCAAATCATCTAAAAGCATTATCTTAATGCACTGTCACGGAATAAAGTAATAAACATCTAGGGAAGAAGAATATAAAGAAGCCAGAACATTTTAGTCAGAAAGCAACAGAGAAATGAGGAAGACACATGCCAGAAAACCAGGGAAATAACAGGAGAATAAGAAGGAAAAATAAAAAGGCAGGAGGCAACAGAATACCCCACTTTCCAAAAAGACCAGATATCGTCAAATCATTAAATATTTCCTGGCAGCTATTTATCACAGAAGATACTGGTAAAATTTCCACTCTTATTAAGTGCCAACAAGTTGCACTCTCACTAGTTTTGAGTCAACATGGAGGAACAAAATAGTAGAGCTGTTTGACCAAACTTCAAACTATTTCTCAAGAAAAGGGAAAAAAATAGCCCCAACTGGGGGAACATTTAAGCATCTGAGACTCACTTTGATGACCTCAAGAACCACAGCTAGGGGATGTTTAACTTTGGTGACTTGAAGAACCCAAACTAAAGGACGTTTAAGCTGCTGAGACTCACTTTGGTGACTTGAGGTCTCGATGGATGATTTTGTGGAGGTGCAGGTAGTTCATGCCACTGGCAATCCCTGTGGACCAGTCCACCAGCAGCCGTGGGGTGACCTTCCTGCCGGCCCGCAGGACCTCGTAGAGCTGCCCATGGGCACAGTATTCCATGATGATGCAGTAGCACGGGGCCTGGGTGCACACTCCCCTGTCAGGGAGAACACACAGTGAGCAGCAGCAGACAGACACTGGACAGGAAGGGTGACCACCACTTTGTCCCAGACACAGCTTAGCTCCTGGATTGTAAACGCCTTCCCAGAGAGCTTGAGTAAACGGCCCTTGCCTGGACAAAGCTGACAAGGGTCACAACCTACTTGAAGGCGATAATGTTGGGGTGCTTGAGCTTCCGCAGGTGCTTGATGTCGGTCTCGTTCTGATCCCTCACTTTCTTGATGGCCACCTCCTCTGCCCGGAACTTGCCCAGGAAGACAGCTCCCTGTGCCCCGCTGCCCAGCCACTGCAGCTCCGAGATCTCCTCGAACGGCACCTCCCACGTGTCTGGGCACAGGAGGAGAAACGGGAAAACAGAAAAGGTCAGGGCATGAAAACTGTCAGAGCACAGCAGGGCAGCACCTGCCACCTCCTGCACCACAGGGTGGGCTCTTCTGGAGGGGGTAGGTGACATCTTCTCCTGGCACAGCTGAGGCACACGCCACATGTGCTCAGCCCCAGCAACCCTTTCAGCCACCTCCAGCCTGCTCATTTCCAACCTTCCAGCTGCTTTTTCACCCCACTGCTAACCACTTGTGTGAGCCACCCCAGGTTGGCAGGCAGCAATTTACCACACCAGGGACCCTGGGCTGGCAATTTGGGAGGAGATCTGCTACCCCAACACTGAACAAAAGTGCACGACTCCATTGAAAAGCATAGATTAGAAGAAACATTTAACATTCACAAGTGATATAAAAAATACTGAGGGTCTTTTTCACTACTTTAAACAAACAAAAATGGGACATAAAAGTCAGAGGTGGCAGGCTGTAAAATACAGAGCAGCAACCACCAAGATAGCCAACACAAAGCACATCAACCACCAGCAGCAGGCACAGAAATAGGTCCTTCCCACACCAACATCGTGTATATCAATGTCAAACAGGCAAAATAACCTTAAGCAATTCCTCCTCTTTGGTACCCACACACATTTGCAGGATAATGCTGGAGTGGTCCAGTGGCACTGTATGAATTGTTTCAAGAGAGCTGCACCCATCAGAACAGAAAGCCCTGTTCCCTGTCAATCACCTTGAAATTACCTTAGGTCTCACAAACAGCAGGATAAAAGGCAGGCAATTGTTAATTTACTGTAATTCAATAAAGATCTAACTTTGGAGAATAAATTATTTAGCAGCAAACCCAACAAGTAACCCACTGATTTCTGAAATAAAAGGAAATCACACTTGTACAGATCTCTGCTTCAGATGACTCCAAAGGTGTGTCCTCATCTCATCCAAACTCAGAGCCTTTGGGGTGTTCCCAGGGCTGCAGCTGGGATAATGTCCAAGTGTCCATTCCAGATACTGTTATCACTGAGGGGAACTCTGCACATCCCAAGTGTCTGTGGGCTGATCCCAGTTCAAAGCTTTCCCTGGGATCATTCCTGCGACAGGCAGGCAGTGGCTGCTGTCTCCTGTGGAGCAAGCACTCCCCAGTCATGGCCATGGAAAAGCAGCTCTCCCCCAGAGCCAGACCCCAGAGCTCCTTCTGCTGACTGAGCTGAACACAAAAACACTGCTCACCCACAGCAGAAATTCCCTCTGCCTTGGCAGGGCAGATTCAACCCCCAGCACATGCTCCTTCCCAGACACAGGGCTATTTTCCATACTCATGGATCTGCTCGCAGCTCTCAACATAAACTGGCATTTAAGTCTTTGGACATTTAAACACTAAAAGATTTTAAATAAAGAAAATAATCAGATAACTAATAAAATTCATTCATTCATAATTAATTAATTGAATCAAGAAGATCTGGATTTCTATTTAATTCACAAATTCATCACTTCTGAAAGGAGGTGGCAAATAGAGGTGATTTTTGTGCATGTCGACGAACAGTATTTTTATACAGGCAACATAGAAACTATTCTGTTGTACTGAAAGAGCTGCTTCTTTCACAGAATCATGGAAGGGATCTGAAAGCACATCCAGTGCCACCCCCTGCCATGGGCAGGGGCACCTCCCACTATCCCAGCTGGCTCCAAGCCCTGTCCAACCTGGCCTTGGACACTTCCAGAGATCCAGGGGCAGCCACAGCTGCTCTGGACACGCTGTGCCAGGGCCTCACCTCCCTCACAGGAAAGGATTTCTCCCCAGTGTCCTGTCCCTGCCCTCTGGCAGTGGGAAGCCACTCCCTGTTGTTCAAAGTTTTCCATCCTTGCCTGTGGGAAGTCTGTCTTTCCTGTACAGGACACAGAACACTGACATTCATTTCCATGAAGCATCTGCAGTTTGTGAGCAGTAATGGATAACTGTATCACCTTGGAACACTAGTTTGCTCTTATTATTCCCTATCAGGTAATATTACCTTCCTCTAATATTCCCTCTGCAATGGCAAAGGCTGGGAGAGGCTGTAAACAAAGTAAGCAAAAGTTCATGTAGTTCTTTCTGCAAAGTCATCTGTGTTTATTTTGGAACACAGATGCTCTCCCATATCCCATTTGCATCCTGATTGTCAGGATAGAGGTTTCAGTGCAGTGACAGTGAAATATCCCACATCTTTGGGAATATCAAGTAGAACAAAGAGCCAAACCATAGGTAACATACAGTGCAGTAGTCAAACTCTTCTGGGCCTTAAGAAACCAGTGGAATGCTTCCCCTAAACACATTAAAATGTAACAGCAGCAGGAACTGCGCAAGAACTTACGTTTCTGAGGCGATTAAGAACCTTTTGAGTAGAATGATGAGAATCTATTTCCCATGGGGGAAAGAAATGCAGGAGCAGCCTGAGCCACTGAACCAATCTATTTGGAGGAAGTTTTTCCCAGCACTGGCTGCTCTCCAGCACTGGCACTGTGACAAGAAGCATCTCTGGTTTACACAGACCCCCTCAACACAAGCACCCTCCAATGGGCACCTTGCTCACCAGGTACACACAAAAACTCTTACAATGATGGTAAACACACAACTTGTGAAAGGGAAGGTGAAAGCAGCTCCTGGAGACAGCTTCTTTATCCAAAGGAAATGGCTGGGAAGCCTAATGAGTCTCTAGGAAACACAAACAAGTCTCGCTTTAAAGTGTTGGAGTCCCCACAATCCCAATTAAATAACTGGTAGATGCAAATTAAAGAAGTGAGTGTGCCTCCCTGAAAGCACTCACCAACAGCCTTTAGAAATCAGGGCAAACAACTGGAAAAACATAGGAGAGAGGGATTTTATGGGTCAAACCCCAAGTACTTAAACCTCAGATAATCAGCTGGCACTGAACAACACAAAAGCAAACATTCCCCACAGGAATGACTCCTCACCAAGCAGCACTTGGCATCACTTGATCAGCCAGCCCAGAGCCTGTGGCAGCTCCCAGCTGACCAAATGCTCTGCTCAGCCTGTGTCCTGCAGGGAAGAGCAGGCACACCCCTCTTGTTGACCATTCTAGTGTCAGGAAGCACACTCCAGCAGTAATTTCATCAAGAAGATAATGTAAAATCATGTAAGAATCATGTAAAAACTGTTCTTATCTTTTCCCTCTTTCACCAAGTAACAAGCTAAAGCTTCACAGGCAACATGGGCTCAAGGACACGAAACCTATTTGTCTTTGTAAAACTACTTGCAACCACAACATCACCATGTCCCCAAGAATGGCTCTACAGGATAGCCAAAGGAGGTGGGCAGGGATACCAGGGAGCAAAAAGTACCACAAAGCACCTGCAGGCAACATAAAATGGTTTGTGTTGGAAGGAATCTTAAAGCCCATCCCATTCCATCCCTTGCCATGGGCAGGGACACCTTCCACTCTCCCAGGCTGCTCCAAGCCCTGTCCAGCCTGGCCTTGGGCACTTCCAGGGATCCAGGGGCAGCCACAGCTGCTCTGGGCACCCTGTGCCAGGGCCTCATCATCCTCACAGGGAAGGATTTCTTCCTGATCTAATCTTAATCTCTCTTCTATTAGTTTAAAACCATTTCCCCCTCCCCTATCACTACCTCCCCACGTAAAAAGTTGCTTTCCCTCTTTTTTATATGCCCTCTTTAAGTACTGGAAGGCCACATGGCTGCAGATCCAAACTGGACTCATACCCCTGCTGTTGATTCATCCCAACACAAGGGATTACTCCTGGATGAGGCTTTAAGTAGTTGCCTGATAAAGAAGGGGGGAAAAAAATCATCTGCACAGATCCATGGCACCAGCCCAAAGCTGTAAAGCAGCTCCCAGGGAAATGAAAAGCCACCACAATCCTCTCCCTACTGCTGAAAGAGCCCCAGACATTTCCTCAGCCATACAACACTTGCACAAACACAATCCATGCATCCTCTGCGCTCTTGCTAAAAGACAGCAAAAATAAAAATAATCACATACATCAGTTACTGAACTGCTGGCTTGTATGTAGCTGATGAAATGCACACAAAGATGATTTTCTGGTGGCAAGAAGCAAGAATGAGATCATCTGGAAAAGAGAACATGAATATTCTCACAAAATCCTCAAGTTTCAGCACAGAAGCAGTTTGAAAAGGTTTATCCTTGGGTAACAGAAGTGTAGTACTGCCATCAGGGTAACAGATGTCATCAAAGCCACACAACTGAGCAGCCCCAGAAGAAAAAATAATAATTATTTTTTTTAAAAATCTTCTTTTCACTCCTCTTTCTAACAGTGAAGACACTGAAAATGCATTTCAACCACACAGGCTACATATAGCTGATCCCAGTTAATCCTCAGCCTTACCACATCTGTAGCCAGTTCAAATCTGCACTTCTAGAAGGGCCTGATGCCAGCAGCAAACAGCAGAGTGACCCTGGGTGTGTGGCTCTGAACATGCTCCCAGCACAGAGAACAGCAAGACACCCTGTGCACAGGAAGGAGCTCTGTGTGCACCCTCCAGCCCCAGCACTGCTCTCAGCTGCTCCTTTTCATTCGTTAGTGCTTCAGTCTTTTAGTTTGGTGACTTCCATACAAAAGCGAGTGTCCCTGTGGGCCACCAGAGCACAGATTGCCCTGCAGTCCCCACTGCACCTGCTGGCCCACTTTATGGGAAATGGGATCTCCCTGTCTCACAGGCAGCTCTCCCAAAGCCACAGCTCCGAGGCCACAGGGACACACCAGCATGGCATGGCTCAGAGCCAGCAGTGGGGACAGGTGTGGGACACACAGAGAATTGTTGGGAGTGGCCACTGCCACTCTGCATCTCTGGCCTTAGAAATTTTAGCTTCAATTACAAGCACTGAGCATCCAACCCAAAGCACTGTCACACACACAAATTGCCCAATGCTGCTCTGAATGCCATCTGAATGCTCAGAACCTCGTTCCTCCTCTTCCTTTCCAAGGGAGATTCCCCACCCAGACACACCCTTCCAAAACTGCTCATCCTTTGTGCAATCACCCCAGCAGCCTTAATCCCTCAGGGAACTTTGTCACTGTTTTTATTTATAGTCTGAACCACATGTGACACACCAAATTTACAACATGCAAACAAAACAGAACCAACTGTGCCAGAGAATTTCAAACCAAGCAAACCCTTGAACATGGGGCTGCTGCTCAGCAGGCACCTGGAATACAGAGGTACATTTCCTGCTTATGAACTTAAAACAACTGACTCTAGGAAGCTGATTTCAAGGCAAATTCATCCAACATGTTATTTAACAGCTCTGTTCCCTCATATTAGGAGCTGTTCCCCATCTCTCTGGGGTTTAGATTTGAACCACTCAGACAGGTTTCTGACCCTGTATCTTATAATTTGTCAGTGCCAAAAAGCCATTTGATTACTACTGCGTGATGCTCAAAGGAGACTTTACCCCACGGTACTGCTGTGGCCAGGCTGTTCCCATTTTCCATAAGCCTCAACCGTTTCAGCTCCTTAATTCTAATGACAGCTTGTTCTTTTCCCATCTGCCACCTCCCTCCCCCTGTGCTAGGGGAGAAATCAGACACCAACAGCAGAGCATACTCTGCTCTTCAGCTTTCGGTACCCCCTAAAGATATATATAGATATATAGATATATATGCAGTCAACTGGGACATCACTTATTTCCAAGCTACAGATTTTAGATGTATTTATATTCACGTACACTTACACATTTACGCTTACACATCCAAATGGAAAAGGTATAAATATTAAAGAACATATTTCTGGAAAGAAAAGTACTAAATGATATTTTAAAGAGGAAAATTACTCCTGAATAAAAAGAAATAAAAGTCTTTTTAAAAGAGTAGTAATACTCATGCTATTTGGTGGTCAACTGGGGACAGCCTTCTCCTGGAGGTTCTGAAGTGGAAGTGCCTGTGTCAGTGTTTTCCATCTGACGTAAAAAACCCCTCCAGAAAATAACACAGGGATGGTACCAAGTACTTCAACACAATTCCTTCTGATGCCCACGCTCAGTTCAGATTCAGGCCTGGTCACAAGCCATGGGGCTGAACAGGCAGTCGGCGTTGACTCCCTCACGAGCTGCCTTTGCCCCACATGGCTCTGCTGGCTCTGGAGCGCAGGATTTACCCCTGGAAACCCATGACAGGGCCGGACGAGACAAAAAGGGCCAGGTGCAGAGCCCGGGCTCCTCGCCTCACGTCACCCCAAAGCAGCGCAGCTGGCTCCCCCTTACCTTGCTGCTGCAGCTTGTAGTCCGTGGAGTATGCCTTGCCGATGATGTTCCACACGGGCCGCAGGCACCCGAAGAGCCCCTCGAGGAAGCCGCCGCTGCCGCTGCCCGTCCGGTTGAACTGCACCTTCACGTCCTCGGCGGCCCCGTTGGTGTCGCCGTCCCCCGGGCTGCGGGTGCCCTGCGGGAGCTCGGGCTCGTCCTGCTCCCGCAGCTGCAGCACGCTGTTCTCAAAGTGGTCGCGGGCGTCCTCGCTGATGCTGGTCAGCACGGCCGCCGTGCCCGGGCTGCCGACGCCCTCCAGCAGCTCGGCCGGCAGCGAGCCGCGCTCCCGCACGTCCTCCAGCAGCTCCGGGGACGGGCGGCTCCCGGCACAGGGGTGCTCCTCGGGAAACCTCCCCAAGTCTTTGTCCTCACAGAAGGCTTTGCCCATGGAGTTGGGAGAGGAAGACAGGCTCAGGCGCTCCTGAGTGCTGGCCATGATGCCGTGAGTGTGCATCAAGGAGACGGCCCGAGGGGGTGCTCAGAGCATCTGTAGGACGCAACTCACATGCGACACGTGGGCCCAGTACCTGAAACAAGAGGAAAACCAACAACTTTCAATTTTTTATTTAAGTATTTTCACTACGTGCAGTTTCACTGAGGTGAGCTGATAATTAACTAGACTTTCCAGACAGTTGCTGATACTTGGTAAATAATTACTGCCCTAAAAGAAACAAATAAATGGTTCCAACAGAAACTCCACTCAGGCAATACTCTCGGTAACCTACTGCAGGAATTGCCCAGTAAACAAACGCCACAATTTTAAACAAGAGCCTAAAGTGAAATCGTGAAAGACTCTTTGCAGAGAGTTGCCACAGCATTATCAGACTGAGGCTGGCCCCAGCTCGGCTATGGTTTGAGTCCCACCACTGTTCCTGGGCCTGGCACAGCCCACAAGCCCGGGATCCCTCTGCAAAGGCCGGAGACAAGGTGCTAGAGAAACAAAGTCCCGTGATACAAGTACCTTGATTCCACCAAGGGATGGTTTGTGGCTGCTCCCTCAGAGCCCCACCTAGTTATGACCATCCTGGACCTTTGACTGACCCTTCATGTCCATTGTGGCAAATATGTTCAATTCTCTAACCATATCCATAAGCAAGTAAAACTGTGCGAGTTTCACAGAACAGCAGACCCTCCTTGCTGATCTCCCACCACTGCTCTCCACTTCTCCCCTGCATGAACTTCTGGAAGGGTGCACATAAAACAAGAGCTGGGATCCCTTTTAAGAAGTGCCACCATCTCTCACTCCATGCTCCACTGAGAGGTATTTTTTCCCACAACACATGGTGGTGCCACCTTCTGACAGAGCCAGGTTGATGGCTGGGGGTCATGCTGCCCACTGCAAAAACAGATTTGGGATAGCCCCTTCTGAAACAAGAGGCTCTAACACTGGGCCACAAGTAATCAAGTGAATTCAGCCTGCAACACAGAACGAAGCCCAGTTTTAAATCCCATAAGAAGCTGAGAGTGGGGTAAAAAAATGGCCTTAACAGAAAGTATTTAGTTAAAAAGTAAGATCAGTTATATAATGGGTGCAAATTTCCAGGCTCTGCAAACAGCCATTGGAAAGGAGAAAGAAGTGGCCAGGTAGGACACAGCCAATGGCAAGGGAACAGCTCAGTGCCACAACTCCTCAGGATGAGGTCACTGCAGAGAGGAGAGATAAGCCCTTCAGCCTGCAGGATGAAAAGTTCCAGCCCTGGGCTTCAGCCCCTGTCCAGCAGCAAACAGGAACAGCCAGGAACCTGGATTAACTTCCCATATCCTGCCTGATCACATGGGGTTAGCATAAAAGCTTTATTTAGGTAGTAAACTTTGATCTTTAAAAGAAAGCAAAACAGTGAGGCAGAGGTTGCAGCACAGCCCAAACCAGTACAGGAACTGAATCAGACTCATATGGGAAGCTGGAAAGTTGGTTATTCCTGACCTGCCAGGACCAGCATTACAGTGACCAATTCACCAGTGTGGGAAGCTGCAGTGTGACCTCACAGTACAATTACTACTAGCAGCAGTTGTTCAATTATAGCAGATTTTGTTATTGATAAGAAAATGCTTCAGAATTTCAGAAAAACACCAGGCCCAGCCCAACTCAGTGTTCCTAGGCACAGCCCCTGCTCATTACCTAAAGTTGAGGAGTAACAAGTGATTGTTTAAACAAGAGCAAAATGCGACCACTGTTCCTACAGAGACATCTGCTTTTTTCTAATATCTAAAATCTGCTTAATATTCTAAACACAGAATATTAAGCAATGCAAATAAAACATCAGCCAGGTGTCCTGCAAGAAACACGATTGTAAAGGCTAGAATTCAACCTAACAGTGTCCCAAAATATCTCAAATTTAAGCCTTGGGTAGTGCATTAAGGATTAAATCAGACCTGGAGGATAAAATAGTTTTGCTATTATGTGACTCTCAAGAGTACACTACTACAGTGTAATGCTTTGCTTTTACATTTTTACAGTTTTCTGCCTCTGGAATGTTTGATTGTGGAGGTTTAACAGGGAATGAACAGCTTTTCACTACACAGCTCAGCCAAGAACAAAGCCCCAGACTCAGGGATATCAGGTCTGTTTTCCCAGATCAAATTGCCTTCTCCAACACTGAGATGTTTCAAATAAAAAAAAAGCCTTTAGGCACACTGTCCTGCCACTTTCCATGCCCCTGTATGTGCTTCATGGAGAGAGAAGGCATATAAAAGTTATGGAATTATTTTCAAACTGGCATGATACAGCCTTATTTAGGCCCTTACATAAGCAGCCTGATTTTCAGAGGTGTAGCAAACTCTTTGTTTGGAGAGCATGAAACAGCAGCACTTCTTTCAAAAAACTTCCTATCAAGCCAACTTGAAGCAAAGTGGTGTAGAAACCCTGGGAGGGGGAGAAGATGGTTTCTGCCACACCACATCAGTGCTGACTTGTTGGGGAAATTATTTTTTTTAATTCTCGTCCATTGCAGTAAATTCTGCAATGTGTAACATCTTGCCTTAGCAAAATGTGATTTAATCCAATGAAATTAGGTTGGTTTAGATCTCACCATCTTCTTTAAACAAGGGAAGAAGAGCATTTTCAAAGTTTTATTGTCATGCTGCCAGTATTCTTTTAGTCATAGTACCAAAAGACTGAGATTTTTCTTCCCAATAAAAGAAAAGGCAAAGAAAAACATTTTCCTGAAAGTTTTGGGTTTCATTATATCCAGAGTGCCATTCAGGATGTATTCATAAGGGCACAGAGTGACAGGACAAGGTGGAATGGCCTTCAGCTGAAGGTGGGCAGGTTTAGTTTAGCTGTTAGGCAGGAATTGTTCCCTGTGAGGGTGGGGAGGCCCTGGATCCCTGCAAGTGTCGGAGGCAAAGTTGGACAGGGCTTGGAGCTACCTGGGATAGTGGAAGGTGTCCCTGCCCACGGCAGGGGGTGGAACTGGATGACTTCTAAAGCCCCTTCCAACACAAACCAGCCTGGGATCCCACATCTATGGTCTGCATGTGCATCTTTAGCTTTTCCAGGGAAAGGCAGAGCCGAGGGCTGTGCTATTTCTACCCGAGCAATGCTGCTGCTGCAGCAGCCTCCCAGTCAGAAGCTGGAAGCTCCATGTGTGGGAGGACTGTGCATATTTAAGAGATTGAGATTTCACAGAGTGCTGCTGCGCACACAGACTTGAAGGCAGACCCTCAGATTTGAACTGTTTTGATGAGTTCATGCACTCTGCAATAACAAATTTCTCTTCTGTCTGGAAGGAGACTCAAGGCTCGGTGTAATTTTGTACGATCACAGCTTCTCGTAAATGAGTCCATTTCCATGCAAAGTATTTCCATTTCCATGCAAAGTACTTTTTCCAGGCAAAATCCCACTGCCCTCAGACAAGAGGAGCACGGAATGCACCTCTTCTCAAAAGAGTGAGGCTGCACCTCAATGTGTCAGATAGCCCAAAATTCAGTTCGAAACTATAGAAAAGTGAGAGTTTACCTGAATCACCAAGTGGATGAATCAGCTACCAAGACACACTCTCACCTTGCTTGATATTGTGCCTGTCCCTGGAAACTGCCATCCAGGAAGTGTCCCCACACTCCCCCAGAGCCACCAAAGAAAGCACGTGGCTGCCTGTACAAGTTCAATATTTGTAGGAGTGTCAACACAATGGTCAGGTTTGCAGCTGAGTTAACTCAATGCCTTGGATTAACCATTACTGAAGTGTCTCCTTTAGAGAGCTGTGCTAAAACTTGAGTGGCAAATCAGACACAGCATTCCAGACAAGGCACACAAACCAAACCAAACCAAAAGTCAGTGTGCTGGAAAGGTGCTGTAAGCACAGAAGTCACCACTCACTCTCCTGACAGCCCAAGGCTCCAGTAACAGTAAGTTTGCTTCCTTGAATGCTATTTCTATCTTAGCCACTGAAGCATAATCTCTGCTTGCACTTTCAGCATGCAAAGGGAATAAAAGCAATTGCCTGATCCATGTTTAGGGGCTGAAGTAGAGCTGCTGGCAGAAATTATCCTGCTGGTACATGGAACTACCACGGACAGAGGAGATTCCTGCCCAGATCACAACTCACAGGCACAAGCCCTGTCGTCCCCTTGCTTTTTCCTGGTACTCAGTGTGATTTCCTCTTGGCTACAGTAGGCACAACAAGGCAACTACACATTTCCTCACTGATAACATGACTGGTATTTATATATGTATCATCTCATCTAGTGGCTTGTGACAATGCTTTAAAAGTGTTCTAAAATCTAACAAAACCACAAAAAGTGTGTCTATAAAGCACAGACCACATGTTCTCCTGCCCCTTGTCACTCTCTCTCAAATTCTACAGGGAATTTTTACAACAGATTGATGCACAGTCCTCTCCCACCGCTGTACAACTCCAGCACAGGAACAACTGAGAGGTGCTGAACTGGCAAGTCCCAGAGCTTTTGTTGTCACTCCTGACCTTTGGGGTTTGAACCATGTGGTTTACTACAGAGGATCTCAACAGACTTTCTATTCCTGGTCTCCTGATGAAGAAATTGTTGTGTGAGCGGATCAGATACTCCTCTTCTGCCACACTTTCTGCATTACTCAGAACAGAGGCTTGTGTTTTGCATGGGAAAGCAAAAAGTAAAAGCAGATTTATTAATAGAGAATGGGTTACACATCACCAAAAGGCGAGCTCTTTGTTTTCAGAAGGGTTGAAAATTTTTAAAGTTACTTTATTACATTAATTAATTACATTACATTTTTATAAGTTACATTATCACTTTGTTACATTGCAAAAAAAGAAACTACACTACGAAGCTTGCCCACATTAATTTGGTATAACCCAGCCCAGGCTACGGGCAAACCTTTGAGCCAACTATGGAGTAGCCCAGGGTGAAAGCTTGGCTGTTTTTAAACCATCAATCTCCTTCTCAAAACACACTGCTCCTTCAAGGAAGAACATTTCTCCCCATCTCCCACCCACATGGATGCCCAGCCACAACCCAGCCTTATCTTTAAATATTACAATTATATTGTCAAAACATAATCAATTGCTGATAAAACAAGTGAAAAAAACCTGACCCAGCTGAGATTTTCTGCCACTGCAATAGGTCTGTTTATTTCTGTATATAAACATTTCTCTACATCAAGCAGCACATTTACTGGGAAAGGGAAATCCTGTCACGCTGGCTTTTTTACACTGCTCCTTCAGGATGTCAGATAAGCACTACAGTACTCCTGCACCTCCTGCAGAATCCTGACTTTTTATTACTTCCTCTCTCCAATGAATATTTGGATGCCACCTCAACATAGGATGACTTTCTTTTGCAGACACCATAATCATCACTGGAGTGATGCAGCAACTGCTTCAGGCTCACAACTATCATAATCATCATAATTTTAAAATGTTAATAGAATATTAACATAGCCATGAGCATTAATCACATGAGGCCATGGACATGTAACTATGTTGTATGCAGTCTGTGTTATCACAACAAAAGCCTGACTTCATGATGATTTAATTTAGCTTTTATTCAATATATTCCATTTATCCAAAAACAGGAACACATCATTTTTGGAAAAGTGATTTTAGTTGAGATATCCTTTTGTCTCTGGCTGTACCAGTGAGAAAGAGAACCCTGTCTAGCTCTGTGAACCCTTTCTGACAATGATAAAAATAGCACCACGTACCAGCCAAGAAATATCCATAATTGCTGAATTCCAGCTCTGTGCAGAGCCAGCTGCAGGTTTGCTTGGCACCTTGCACGTCCCAAGCAAGCCTGGCTGAGGAGAAAGAAGAGGCACCTAGGCTGCAGCAATGGGGTGAGGCCACAGAAGCTCAAGAGGTTCATCCATCCCCCTTTCCTGCTGCAAAGCCAAGGGAAGGGTGTGCAGGCAGCCAGAGCTCCCCCAGCAGTGCCACCAGCTGCCCTGCTCACAGCACTCTGTGCTGGTGTCAGTGCCTCAGCACACAAAGGACTGGTCCTGTGCAAAAGCATCAGGTAATTTTTTTAACCAGAACTCCTCGGCAAACACTGTGCTGTGGCAGGGAGTTTTGTAGCTTTACTCTGTGTTGTAGAAGGTAACACCAACTGCTCTTACTTTGCATGCCTTGAATTCCTTTCTTTCCTCCAACAGCCAGTTGATCACTGCTTCAGTGACACCTGAACATACCATCTCTGTAATTCCAGCTGTGATTTAAAAAGTTACCCCATCCTCCACTCCAACATTTTTTCTCAAGTCGAACAATTCTCACTTGACCTTCTCACTCATCACGTGAAACTTGCTCTGAGTCTTTGATCACCTCTTTTCCATTTCTCCTGTATCACCTTAGAGTTATAGAACACAGAATCACAGCATACTTTGGGTTGAAAAAAACTATTAAAATCTTAAAATTCAGGGGCAGGGACACCTTCCACTAACCCAGGTTGTTCCAAGCCCCACCCAACCTGGCCTTGAACTTCCAGGGATGGGGCTGCTTCTCTGGGTAGTAGAGGAAGTCAGACCATAGCCAGGATTCCCAAAAAGGACAGAATGCCAAAAAAATGCACAAAGGTACAATGATCATTTTGGTTCTTCAGGATGCTGAGCTAATGAGTCTCTTACAACTTAAGATCCCATTCTTTAGCAGAAAAAATATGTCAGAGCCTAATTCTGGCTGGATGTTAAGACTGAAATGTGTTTAATGAACACTAAATTGAACTGGTATTTTATCATCCAAGTTCACTAGAGTACTTCCTGCAGGTGGTCTTCATAGTTATTACCCTCCACACCTTCCTTGTGCAGTCTCACAGCCTAAACAGAATATTCCTAAAATACCCAGATAAGGGAAGAAAAGGTGGGAAGAGTATGAGTAGTGCAATCTCCAAAGCAGAGAAAAATGTTTCAACATTACCATCCTTTTATCCCTACTCTTATTCCGTATCATTTAACTAGTAATCTGTCTGCCAGCCTGGTGTCTCAGTCATTTAATAGCTGTTTAGCCTCTTAAAGAGTCTCTGGTAAGTATTCCTGCCAAGATCCCAACAGATTGTATCAATCAGATCCCCCTTCCTAGCATGCTCTCATCTCCTACAAAGATATTTAATAGATTTCCAAGGCAGACTTCACCTTAAAAGAACTGGTGACTCTCATCCCCACATGCAATGTGTGCATCTGCCCTGGCT
Organism: Cettia cetti; assembly: GCA_013401135.1. NCBI lineage: Eukaryota > Metazoa > Chordata > Aves > Passeriformes > Sylviidae > Cettia > Cettia cetti. The sequence goes on from VZUI01031742.1 coordinate 27,085, forward strand.
CTCAGCATAGGAATGAATTTCTACCTCCAACACCATGAGATAAATGTTTTGCTAGAACCTCCTTTAGCATAAGGTCACAAATTTGTGGGGGATGGTGAAGCAGTGCTTGATTTGGAAAGAGAAATCAAGCATCCGCTTCTTTTATTTTTTCAAAAGGAAAAAAAAAAAAGAAAAAGGCAATAAAAATTCATCTTGGTGAATGAAGAGAGACAAAGAGCCCATCCAGCCTCCTGTGAGTGCAGGGAGACCTCTCCAGTGGCAGGGAGAGCACGTCCTGCTTCACCTGGCAGCCCTGCCAAGCACCGGCTGGGAAATAAGCACCTTACGTAACGGCGTATTTTCAGCACTACACACAGAAATGCTGCCTCTATCCTGCAGGAGGTATTTTTGGATCTGCTAAAATGCTACTGTGTTCTTCCAGGGCTTTGCATTCTTCTGCTCAGAAATTGCATAATCTGATGCCATAGGAAATAAGTGGTGTTGCATAATGACTCTCATATTGGCTGCAGGGAGCAGGGACTGCACGTTCCTGCTGGAGAGCAGCCCTGCTCCGAGCCCAGGTGCTCAGCTTCGGGAGAAAGAGGAACCCACCTGCCTCTGGGGAGCAGGGGAACAAACCAAGGAGCGTGCAGTTACTTCACAAAAATCAGTGTAACTAAGTCACTCATTGGCTCTTTGCTCCCCTCCCCACGGCTGCTGCGTGTCGTGAGCTACGTGCACGCAGGGAACACTAGCAGCTCCACACGCCAGCTCACCACTGACACCCTCCACCACAGGCCCATCAATACACTGGAAAACGTTCAGCTGGGATAAGGACAGACTAAATGCTGATTAGCCCTTTATGCTACAGAATTACTGCTGAAATCTGTCTCAGATTAAAATGCAAAAATGACCTTAAGTTACATGCTTCTCCTTTGCCTTTCCAGCTGTCTCCATAGCAGGAAAAAACTTTTTAAACCCAGTCCCACGCTTCAGGCTCTGCTCTTTTCTCTTCATCCTTCTCAGTTCTGCCCTTTTACCTCATTGACAATCCCCATGTTATTATCAATCAATATGTTATTATATTACTATATAATTACTATATATTATTATATTACTATACAGCAACAGATTTAATGATTCAAACTGAAATAGTTTACAACAAACACTGGAAAGTTTTCCAGTTTAGTTCACAGAGGCCTTACAGCACCCACTGACATTGCCACATGAAGACACTAAATGTTCCAGACCAGTGAACAATATCTTGGAATTTCCCCCCCTTACAGAACTGAAACACCCTATTTTCTTCCAAAGAGTAGCATTAAAATTAATTACTGTCTGAAAGATCTTTGAAGATGAAGATCAATATCACAGCACTGCTTTCAGGAATCCAGTGAATGAATCAAAGTCTCACTTGAATTCACGTGAGGTGTCAGACTGGTCTCAGGTAAACTCGCTCACTCCCACGCTTGTTTTTATTTTTATAGTAGATATGAATTATTCAGCATTTGCAAAGCACATTTGACATGTAAATGCTACTCACACAAACTTCTCAGCACTAAGAGCTTATGTGCTTCACACACAGTATTAAAGTAACTCAACAGCTCTCCATGAAAGTACAATTCCTGGGATAGATGCAGTGCTCTGGCTCCTGCCACCCCACACCAGGTCCATGCCTGGGTGCACCTGCTGGGAAGGGGGAGGACACTCAAAATCCAGCTGGCAGATCTCAGATAGGAAATGCCAGCAGTACTAAGTTGTATTTAGCAAGCAGCATACACGAGCAAAGAGGATTACGCCTCGACAGAGGCAGCACAATGCCCCGCTCAGGAGCCTCTGGTAAGCCTGTATTAGAGACAGCACAGGGTTAGAGGTGTGAGCCTGCTCCACTCCAGCTTTGTGTGCTGCTAACACACAAACAACAGCCCTGGGGCTGCATCCCAGGGGAGCTCCTGAGGCCTGGCACGGCTCGTGCCATCCAACCCTGCAGAGACCAGCACTCAGCACGCCCCAGCTGGACCACTCTTGGGGGACAGCTGAGGGCTCAGCACCTGAGGATCTCCTCCAGCACAGAAGGAGGATGAGGCTGACTGACCTTCCTGTGTTTCAGCAGGAGAGCCACAGCTGTACAGCTGCATCACTGGTGTTGGTGTCCTCCAGAAGGTAACAGAGATGGGAGACAGGAAAGGACAAGCATCCCTGGAATGAAGAGAATGTCTGCACAGAGACCTCCATTCCTCCAGCCTACCATGCTGGAAAAAGTCCAGCCTCTCACCCCTACCAAGACTTTCTCCTTCCTTCCCTCACAGCACCTCAGTGCTATGTTACCAACAGCTCCAGAGGGAACAGCACCAACAATCACAGCTTCACCAGAGGGTTATAAATCACAGACTTTACACAGACAAATCTGCTCTTCCTCCTGGCCTACACCCAACTGTTGCCAAAGCCTTCAAACCCCCTCCAACCACCAACTCCTCAGCTGAAGTTGTAGCAGGGAGAGAGCACAAAGGTCAAAGCACACACTGAGTATTTATAGGGGTGGGAGTAACTACACACAGTGCTGCTGCTCCTGGCCCAGCCACAGCTGCCAACTTGGTTTTTAGCCCTAAGTAGTCTGTGTTTTGGGTGAAATATTTACCCCCCAACTCCCCAGGAGATGAGACTGATTTGCTGCAATGTCACAAAACAGAAGCCTACAAAAGCTTAAGCCCCTGCACAGGATGTATTTGCCAAGGAGGGATAAAAAACAAAGTCCCATAAGCTGGACAGGGCTTGGTGAAGTGCCAAACTCCTGAGAGCTTCAGAGGTAACATTTGCCTCAGTTGACTCATTTGGATTCAGTTATGGCTGAGAACTCACTGGAAGTTGTACAAGCAGTGAACCTGCTGCTGCCTTCCTCCACTGGGATCTCAGGTCAGAGCTTGGCTAAAAGGCTCAATGCACCTTCCCCTGCCTGCCCTGGCCCCAAGGACCAGAGCTGAAGGGCAATTGGCACTGATTTAAAATCTGTTCACACAAGCCATGCCAGATTTCTTTCATTTTTATATTTTAAAGTAAGTTTTATTTAGTAACTCTGCCATTTTGAGAAGCCCTACTCTTGAAAATCCACTCCCACAACTCAACTGCAGACAGCCTGGAACAGGTACCAGGTGGGAACAACTCAAGCCTAATCAGCCACTATCTCCCACTGGCTATAAAAAAAGTCCTAAGAAAACAGGAAATACTTAAAACTTTTTTTATCTTGCCACTGCTTAGAGCAGATCCATGTTTAACTCCTAATTGTGAAAGGTCTTACCTAGGAAGAGATTTTCAAATAAACCATTATTCAATTTTCTGATCCACCGGAGATAAGCCACTTACCTAGGCTTTACAATAAGAGATGAAAAAGGGAGGTTAAAAATGCAACCAAAAAAAACCCCAAACATGATTGAACCCAAGTTCACCTATAGCTGGGGAACAGTGGGAGTCCCTACCATATATTCTGTGCTAGAAGTTACTTGCTTATTCCAGGCACAAGGGTCAAAATGAATGCCAACTATAAATTTAACTATTGGGCAGCAGGGAACAAAGACAAATCTGAATGACAGGACCATTCTAGATCAAAGACTCAGGCTGGAGGCCCCAAAGACAGGAAACAAAACTGGTGTTAGAGCAAAACAAACAAACAAACAAAACCCCCACTACATCAAAATCTGGATTTATTTGTGTTTCTCAGCAGTAGGCTGTCACAGAGAGTTCAAAGGGCTGCTTCTCTCTAGAAACAAAATCCGTATACATTCAGGAGCACAACAAAAAGGACAGTGACAAAAACTTTTAAACCCATGACAACTCTACCCTCCCCATTCTAGGGTATCCCAAGGTGTCTGTAGCACCACACACAGCAAGTACTGGGGAAAGTGCCCACATTTCCCAGCCAGACTGACTGCATCTCTCTCCTTTCAAACATTTTCATATTTTCTCCCTCAAAATTATTGATCCAAATACATTCCTTCATCTTCTTCTACTGAACAGATTGCCTACTGCTAAAATCAGTACATCCAAACACATGGGCCTGATGTCACCTTTCTCCAGATCTACTTAAAATATCCCATTTTTCATTTACTTAAGGGAGACATGTGGTTTGATATGATTAAGCTACTGCAGCACCTAAACCACCCCCCAAAACAAAAATAAAGAGCAGCTCTTCTTTTCATTGGGAGAAAACATGACATCATGCCCATTCAGGTGAGCAGGAATATGATAAATCTTGCCCCAGTGAACAGTATCGTTAACTGCAAAGGTACTCCCAGCTCCCTCATTTATTAGGAAAATGAGGGGTGAAATTTGTGTTCAGCACATCAGAGACAGCTCAAACTGCTATTTTCAATAATACAGGAGCAAATTCCTACCCGGCTGATTGAAAGAAAAATGCACCTCTTTCATTTCAGAACTAAAATTAAATTATTTAACACTGTAACACACAAGAGGAATTCTTTGATTAGCCCACAAGGAAAAAATAATTACAATTCCCCAAAAAGCAAAAATTACAATTCTGCCTCTTTACACTATCTAGTAATTCTTATGTCATTGCCTGTATGTTCCATTTATATCCATTCTGCACTGCCATTCCCTTTCCCTTTAAAAGGGGGGCACAAGAAGATAACGTGCAAAATTGCAAGTGAAAAATGTCCAGCACACCGACAGGCAAAGGCCAGGCCGGCTCTCGGATTCATATGCAGTGATGGATAAATTAAGGTTTCACATTTCCTCTTCCCTTTCTCAGCATCGTTTTTTCAGCCCTTTCCCATCACAAATGCAACATCCATCTGTCCTTCCGAAATAAATGGCGAAAGGGGAATGCTGACCATGAAACACCACACACAAACACACACCCCTCACAGAAACACATCATCCCCCAAATACTCACAAGGATGCAGACTTCCTATGTGATGCTCCATTTTCTTGTTTTAAAAAAGATGGAAGGCAAAAAAAAAAAAAAAAAAAAAAAAAAAAAAGAGAGAGAGAGAGGGAAAAAAAAAAAAAAAGGAAGTGTTGCAAAATAAAAGGAAATTCCACCCACACAATCCTGCAGCCTGCTGCAAAGAAGCACCGAGCGTGCTGACGTCACGGATTCATGAATGGATGGAAATCGGGCTGGATGGAGCCCGGCGGGGGCTGCGCACCGGGAGCGGGGCCGGCAGTCCCCGCCCGCCCCGAGCCCCCGAGCAGCGGCGCCGGGAGAGGGCATCTCGGCCGCCCCGGTGCCCGCCGCTCCGGAACGGCGGCGGATCAAATAACAGCCATCTGCCACGGGAACCGAATGCACTCGGCAATCAGAAAAGGAGTTCATCGCCGCCCAGGCTTCTTGCGGGATTACAAACCCTGCGTGTTATTATTAAAATAACTAAATATAAACATACCGCGAGGAAGAAGCGGGGAGAACAATAGGAGGCTTGTGTTTGATTAGCGATGCAAAAGCAGCGGTAAAATAAAAATAGGAGCATTAACAAAATCCCACGTTCAGCTCCAGTGAAACATTCCCGGCAGCGGGCGGACAAGCTCTCAACCTCGGCAAGGTCCAGGAACAAAGATCACGGCAGGCAGTTTCACACTCGGGATGCCTAAGGAGTGGTGGGCACAGCACCCATTTCCATTTCCCTCCAGTTCCAACCCCAAGCCGATTGAATACACTCCACTGTGCACACCAGAGGCAAGGACACCCAAATCTTTGGCAGAGTCCTGGTGACTGCCTGCAAGAGCAGCTGTGCCTCACTTGGATATGGGCAAGGGAAAAAGCAGAAGTTCTGCCTTCTTTTTGTACCTTTGAAACACAGGAGGGATGAGCATGACAAGGAATGACGGTCAAAGTTTGGAGGATAACCTGGCTGCAAGCTCTGCAATTCACCATCTCAGGGTTGACCAGAATTCATCACTTTGGCCTCAAACTCCTTCTCAACAATTTGCAGCCCCAAAATCATTAAGAGACAGAATTTCCATATATTCACCACACCTTTTCCTAGCCAGTAGGAAGCAATTATGCAAAAACAGGGTGTCTCAAAGCTTTCTCTGGTGGGGCACATCTGAAAAGCAGGTCTGAGACAGTCCTACCTTCCCCTATGGAAAGTGGGTAACATCCCAAAATAAACTGGGACTGGATGTAACAACAACACAGATCTGGGCTGAAAAACCAAGGCCTTTGTGCCTACTTGATCCCATGTGAGCCAGCACCACTGATACGAGCTTCTGCAGAGGGAAGAGGAGGGCTTGGATTTTGGACTGTTGTTTCTGAAATGAGACTTACAAATCTGGCTAGGGAAAATGAAAAGGAATGCAAATTTCTTATTACCTACTTTCAAGATCAAAGAAACCACAAATTTAGTTTTGCTTTAGAAATACCTCTTCTTTAAGAGCTAAAAGTCAAAGCACAAGATTTCTGCCCAGACAATGTCACTGCTGCAGCCTGGGCACTCCTGTACCAAGGGGAAGCAGGAGTGGAGGGAGAGAGAAATATCTCTTCTCCAAAGGGATCACTTTGTGCCCCCATTTCAAATCCCAGCTGCACAGGCTTTGACTCTCTGCCTTGCCCTCCAGAGCCCAGCACTCAGCTTTACACCACCACAAGATGGAAACAGCTTCCAGATTTCCCTGGCATTTTCAAAACAGACAAAAATGTTAATTTACTCTCTTACCCTAAAGGGATCAGTTCAGGAATTAGAAGGGAGAGCACAGTAGCACCTTCAAGAAGAGGAAGAAAAGGAGAAGTATCACTAAAGAATAAGAGAAGCCACAATAAAAATAGAAAGGAAAATTTTCAGAGGTTTCCAAGGGTTAATTGCAGTGACAATTAAAAAAAAACCAGAATACCCAGCAGAGAAAATAAGTGGGAACAAAACCCCACAATGACTCTAGAAGAAAAGAGCTTGTGCATAGAATTTCAGATTTTCTTGTCCATGATGGCTTGGGTCAGCATCCCAACATTTGATTTCATCTGTGCCTCAATGACTCAGGTTAGATTTTTTTAAACACAAAGGTCCTGAATTTAATACAAGATAATAATTCATTGTGAAACAAAACAACCCCCCCCCCCATATTGTCCTGAAATTGATGGCTGCTACACAATTATGTTGTGCTGCAACCAGATAAGTATTTTCCTAGTATGCATTACACAGCTCCTTTGATCAGTAACTAAGTTGATCAATATTAAGAGAGAAATTACTCTCCTCCCTCTCACTCAGACAAAATCATTGGTAAAAGCAGGGAACTCAAGTATCAGATGCCAAATATAATTTAGCTCAGTATTAATGTGAAAACAGAGAAAAAATGTACTATATAAAACAAGGGTATAAGATACTAAAAATCCAAAGTTCTTAAGAGACCACAAGAGTGCCAGTGAGCAGTTGACAGGCAGCAGGATTTCTGAAAGGAATTATGGACAACCAAGTAACAAGACCAGTAGGAAAAATAACAGCCAAAGTGATGGCAATGGGTGCAAAAGGAAAGCCAAAAGTATTTTTTAAAGCTAACTATTCACCATATTTGAAAAATACAAGATAATTAAGTATTTCCAAGCCAATTAATAACTAATAGGAATGTTATATTATACAGCATCTGTTAGGCATAACATTTCTAGTTGGCACATCCTATTGATTTGAGCCAATCCTAAAATAATCATTTAACAAGTTCTCCAATCCTGTGACCTTCCATTTTAATAAATTGGTGAACAACTAGAACTGCAGAAGACTGAGAATACCAATATTATGCCAATATTCAAAAATAGCATACGTTGTTATTTGTAGGCCTTGGCAACTTGGGGAAAAATCCTAAATCAACCTTTGACAAGGAAGGGTGGTTCTGCTGCCTCAGACCAGGGGCTGAGTTATCCAAGGATCCTGCCTCTGCTCTGAAATAACAGCCACACAGGGAAGCACAAACCCAAAGCAAATCCTTAATGCTTCCCGTGGCACGTTCCACTGACAACAGCAGAAAATTAGAAAAGAGATGGGAGTGACTCAAAGGTTAATTTCATAATTATGCAGCACTAAGGCTGTTAATAAACCTACTCAGCACACACTTGGAGGTACAAGAGGGACTGCTCTGTTAAAACTTCCTACCTGGATGAGTAAATAAGTGAAGTGAGACAGCAAATGATTCTCCAACAGGAAAATGTTTGGGTAAATATTTGCATAGATAAGGTGCTGAGAGGGGCATTTCATTGTCAAGTTCTAAACACCCGTGAAATCTTGAATCCACTCTTCCCAGCCCTAGACACACATCCCTCTTGTGAGTGTCCAGGAAGGAAGGAAGGAATCAGAATCATGGAATCAGACTCCTGTTCATGCTGTCTTTATATCCAGACCTGACCTGGTGCAACTCACTTTTCTCCTTTGTGAGGAGCAAAGCTTCTATTTCACATCCTTCCAAACTTATTGTTTACAGGGATTTATGACTGGACCCTATTTGATGCCCCACACATTTCAGAAATATCAGTCACAGGAGACTGGAATATTGTGGAAAATTTGAAAAAAATTGAACATGTAATGCAGTAGTATAGGCCAATTAATTTTATTCTTTTTCCTTTTCTTTGTGATTTTGTATCTCTCTTACACACTCTATAGGGCAAATACAACATAATTTTAAATCAATTGTCTCAATGGCACTTTCCTAAGGCCAGAAATAAAATTTATGTATTTATCACACAGGATTTTATCCAGAATGTACCCAGACCTGGGACTTTGAGAAGTCCTCCCTGCAGAGGCAAGTGAACAAAACTGCAATTTGACAGCATTGAGACCTGAGAAGCATGACCAGAGGGAAAGAGAAAAAGCCCCAAAATAGTTCATGTGCAATGCCCAGAGAAAGGTGAGCAGCAATTCCAGTCAAGAGCCCTGTTTGGAAAGGGAGTCTGTTTACAACAGGACAACCCTGGTGATTTCTGACCCCATTCCTGAATCACAGAGCCTGTGGCTGGGAGATGAGTCCCACACAAAATAAGGGGTAAAACAAACCTGGGGGTAGGTTTTGGTGCCCATGTTGCTCCTCCACAGGCAAAAGGGCTGTGCCCAGAACATGGCTCAGAGTATCTCAGATCAGAAACTTGGGATCTGCCTCTGCTCTCTGAACAGCAGCTTCAGTGACCCACCAAGAGATCCCTGGGTCTGCTTAAAAACAAAAAAAGGGAGCTGGAAACAGGCACAGACTCACAGGTCTGCAATACCCCAAGGGAAAGCTCCCCTTCTCATCTGTGTATCCCTAAAAGCTACTCAAGAAAACTCACAGACACTTGTACCACCATTGCACAGTCTCCAAATCAAAGTTCTACCAACTGCTGTTACCCAAATGTGAGGTTACTGACACAAAGCCCCTTCCACGCTGTTGCCTGTTGTGTTCTTGAGTGTGCTCTTACAGCCATGATGGGTAGGAGCACCTAACAATTACAATGACTTCCTTTAACCTTGTATTGCCTTCAGCAAGGCTCCAGGAACTAACAATAAAGTAAAATAAAGACACTAATGGCACTAAAAGACAATGGCAAGACAAAAAGCATTATGTGTTTAGGGAGGAGGTTTGTAAGGATTCCTTTTTTAAGGATTTTCTGAGTGGCATCCCCTCCTCTTTCCAGGTGAGCCCTGCCTTTGTGGTTCAAGTCTGTGTAGTTTTAGGAGACGTAACACTGCAGTGTTCAGAATATGCACTGATGAGGCTAGGAAGGTTCAAAAAAACTACATTTTTTGTATGATGGCAGCCCAGCTCCTGAGACGTACAGGGAAGCTCTGGAATTCCACCAGGAAGGAAAATGGTGCTACATAAGAGACATTATAGCTGCTGAAAGGGCAGCTAATGCAGCAAGTGAACAACAGCCCCCCCAGACTGACAGTGGTGGTGGCCAGCTGAGCAGAGGCCATGCAAAAAAACCAGATCTGTTCAGGGGAACTGGCACAAAATACTATTCCTCCCAGGGAACAGGCTGAAATCAAGCCTTCAATAACAATAATTAACTCTAATAGGGTTCCCAGCAGTGAGAAATACTGAAGAAAAGAATTTTAAAAATAAGTATTCATCAATACCAGCTATAAGGGACACTTGTAAAGCCAGCTGAGCCACCATCATTTTTCTCTGCCAGGTGAAGGACCTGCAAAAAGCAACGAGACCTGACAATGAAGCCTCAGTACTAGTGCCATGTGGAAAGAAGAGTCCTATAATTTATGTTACTGCCACAAAAAACATGCATAAATGGGAAGCTACTGCAGGGAGGAATTAATGAAACTGAAGAAGTGATTAAAAAATGCAGTCCAGTTCCCCAAGGTCAAGTGTTGTTCAGAGAAAAAAAATCACCTGCATAAATATAGAAACAACTGCTGAGCAGCTGCACTGTAGATAAGGATTGGGGATGGAGAAGATCAGAGACTGAGCACAAATTATAAGTATCCAGTTGTCACAAACTAGGCAACTTCTATCCATTGATAGGAATACAAATTCCTGATCCTCTCAGTTTTGATGAAGCCTTTGGGAAAGGCTTGCTGGCAATGTGAGAAACCACCCCAGAATGGCAAGCAAAGGCAGATAGGTCATCAAGTGAGCTCTGAGGGATGGGGAGGTAGCTCAGTGAGGTGGCTCAGTCTGGAGAAGGTGAAATGAGAAGCTAAGAATGAGGTATTACATGTTTCTACTAAATACAGAAACAGTTTCTGCAAAGAAAGAGGGAAGTCATGCTCTGCATCTACAGTGAGCAGGAAAAACTATGGACTCAAAGTGCAAGAAGAAAAAATTACTTAGGCTGTGAGAAGAATATGTTTCTAAATGGTAAAACAGTGAAGCACCAGACTAAGGAACTTGTTTCCTTATTGGGAAGGAAACAAAAATCATTTCACAAAAACTGTCCAGCAATAGTGATATTGCTTTGATGCAAAAGATCAGGATGAACTTTTGGAACCACTGAGGGATCTTCTGTGAAGATAGCGAAGCACCGAAAGCTTTGCAGCAACAGCAGAAGCTGAAAAATTCCTCTGATCTTTTGCAGTGCAAGGTCTCACCAAATTAAATCTTTCTGTCCTTGCTAGTGTTACACAACTCCTTCGAGGAGTAATATTCAGATTTTATACCAAAAAACCTACAAAAACTGCAGAAAGCCCATTAAGATAGCAGAACTCAAGTCATGAGACTGCCAGAATAAGACTCTATATTTAGTACCAACAGTTTTCTCTGTAGTACTGTGATAAAGTTCCTTCAAGAAGAGTGGATCAGCTCTATGTAAATATTCTAAAGGCAAACAAAACCTGCTCAGCATCTTCCTCCCAGACCCATATCACCCATGAAACTTTCAGTAGGCTTTGCTTCAGAGCTCACTGCTTTTCTTTTCCTCCTTCCCAAGAGACTTCTGCTTGCCCAGCGCTCACTGCAGACCCCAGAGGAGTCCTCTTGATCTGTGTGAGGTATCACGACGCAGAATTACTCAGTTCCTGAGTTGTGACAGCACTTTAAATAGTTACTGCCATGATTAGCAGAATATTGCAGCTTAGAACACGGAACTTGTCAGCAGTGGGGTTTGGTTCTTGTTTTCAAGCACAACGTTGGACGCTGCAGTACAAGGAGAGAGCACTCTAAAGGGATCACTGCACAGCACCCCAAAGATTTCCTGAACTAAATCACAGAACTGATGGGGCACATCAAATTTCACCAACATCCTACCACTCCAGCTCAAATCACCAGCTTTGTATTGCACGGGATTTGCCCATCCAGGGAGAACCAGCGCCACATTAGTAAATTCAAGTCATGGCTAAGAGAGGCTGACTGAGAGCCATGTTCAAAAGCACATCAGCTGAAGCATTAACCCTGGGACCTTCCAGAGCTTCGTGGGCGTGTTTTATAACCTCCAGTCCTCTATAAATGTCACAGTCCCCCTTAGGGCCAGACCTTCCATCCTCAAGCCTCCTCTGCTCACTGCTGCCATACAGAGCACTCCCATATAGAGTGCCTCGTCTATTAACCACAGAAAGTCAGAAAAATAGGAGCAACAATGTCGATGAAGCAACTGATGAATTGTCACTGATGAAGCAAGGACAGGGTGGTTCAAGCAACTAATTGCTTTCACTGAGATGGAACCAGGTTCAAATCAAGGGAGAATTCAATTCTTCAGCAAAATACTTCACCTTAATTATAGCTCGTAACAAGAGACAGCCAGAATCTAAATATATGGATGCTCTGCCTCTACAGCACCCACCACTCCTCACAGAAGGGTAAAAATTGACAGCTTTTATATTAAGAAACAAATCCCAAAATGTAGCTCCATCTCACATCTTCCTGCAATCCCACTCAGAGGTGGCTCAGGCACATCCTAAAATTATGTATCTGTAGCTTTCTCTGCATGAAGCATTTCTGTACAACAAAGATCACACAAACGTGAAGAAAATGTGTAGAACAAACCCATTTTCAGTCTCCTCGAGTGAAACAACTACATTTTCTTGCACTACACAGATACCCAGCCACTAACTGAAGAAAACTCTAGATAATTTTATAGAAAAGAATAAAATTTTCAAGCAGCATCTACAGAGAAACAAGCATCTATTTTTACATATTCTTCTAAACTTAATATAAAGAGTTTTTATAGAATTAGCTTCTTTTCAGTTCTTCATATAGACAGATATATGTGGTTTGCTAACATACAAGTTTTACCACTTAATTTTTAATACATAAAATTTTTAATACATAAAATGTAGTTAAACTAAAAAATTGCATATATAACACAGAATCAAGAGATTATATATTCCTAGGAACAGCAATATCCAAAACAAACCATGAATTTCTGTGTTTCTGGAACTTTGCTGGTGTCTCTACTCCAACTACAACAGCCTGGATTCCTCTCAGAATCTGCATTCTCCAGGCAACCACCAGGGAAATACCATGTAAAAGTACTTAAAACAACAGAAAATAATATGGTAGAGCTATCCCCTCACAAAATCAATACACCTGAATTAATAGATTCAAATGCTTTCAGACTCCAACTTATATTGGAAAAATGTAAACACTAAGGATAACCTGAGCTCCATCTATGCACCCAGCCCTTTGGCACTTATCCCTTCCTGTTACTCCCATGGGAGCCAGATCCCACCAGGTCTCTGCAGGTTCAGCACGGAAATGGCTTTGGACACAACACAAAACAAGAAGGTGAACTCAGCTCATCCCTCCCTTAGAAAAGGAAGTTTATTTAGAATTTAAGGACAACTGCAGGAGTGAGCACATTATCACTGGATATCTTTTTGAGTTCTGACTAGTTACCACAATTGGAATATCAACAACTGCTGGTACCTGATCATTGTTGCAGATGCAACGGAAGCCCATGTCCTCTCGGCTCACTGCACATGTGCCTCCTCTTCAAGTCACAGAAATCAAGCTGTCCTCAGAAGCTGCACCATGGGTAGTGTCTAGGACAGTCCAGCACTGAATTCTTCTCTCTAGAAAGAACAAGAAAGCTCAGAATCCTGCTGAAGTGCATTGAGAAAACGCTCCCAAGATCAACCCAACACATCCCCTCAGCACATCGTGATGTTACGTGGCACATTCGAAGGCAGCAGAGAACATCCAAAATTAAGTATGCACTTTCAAAAAGGAGCTGGGAGTAGAAAACTACCTCAACATATTTAGTACATCCTTTCTTAGCACAGGCACACACTCTATAATCCTTTTATGGTACAATTTTAATCTAAATTAAGCAAGCAGCTCCAGTAAAAGAGCTCAGAGCTTTCCACACTACAAAATTACATCAGGATTGGATTAGCCTGTAAAATAACATACTTCAAGGTAATCTATTAATGATATTTTACACTTAATTTTATACTCAAACTCCAAGCTGTTTGTTTTAATTTTAAGCAAGTTTTAGGAAAAGCATAACTTACTACAGTCCTCCTACGGACATAGAACTCAAAATATTATTCCTGTTACTACCAGAAACATGCAAGGAGAGAGACAACAACTACTGAGACTCCCAGTCCTGAGCCCACTGCACCCTTTTTCTACTCCCCCAGCCCCCTCACCCCCTGCAAGACAGCCTAGCTTTTCATAAAATTAAAGATAAATCAACACCTTGAAATTACAGAACTTTAATGCAAACACTAAACCACCTGGTCTTAAAAGAATTTCTCTCTATCCACACGTATCATTTTCCTCATATCCTTCAGCATCCTTCAGACACAACCAAGCCCCTACAACACTGAGGAAGAGGATTAAGAATACCAGCTCCAGTGTCTTGCCAGAATTAAGAGATTTTAGACCAAAAAAAAAATCCATGTGGCACCACCTGCCTCATGTTCTGCACCACAATTCAGCTGCTCTCAAGGCCACTCCCAATCTTTGGGAAGTTCAGCACATTCCTAATTTTTTGCTGAAGTAGGAGCAAGGGCCAATTGTATTTGAGAAAAACACTAAGTGTTGTCACCACTGTAATTTCATTTTATATCTCTCCTTACCTTTGCTGGTTTGCCACAAAAACAGGACAGGTAATTCCACATTCCCAGTAAGGAAAAGCCTGTGAGGTCCAGGTTAGGCTACATTCAGAGGCTTTATTTGGGCAACAGGAGGATGATAACAATATTCTTGTACAGGAAAATACCAATTTGCAGCCTCTGTGGCCCCATACCAGGCCTGCATTACTTATTTTAATTACAGAACAATTTTCAAATAAAATCTAGAGTAAACATACATGTATCTTAACAGTTTTATTAGACAAACTTTAGAGTTTATACTTTATGTATTAAAAATGTAAATATTTGCCTTTGTTCACAAGAAAATTACATGGTTCTATTAAATCAAAGAAAAAAGCCTCAAAAGCCAGTCATTATAATTTTTACCATTATTTTAAGACCCAAACACAAGGGGTTTGTTTTTTTTGCTTAAGCAAACAAACACTGTAAACAATACTACAGATTAAACAATAATAAGATTGAAAGAATCAAAACCCACACAAAATAGGAAAAATGCATTGGAATACCTTATCCTTGTAAACACAAATCATATACACATATAGGAGCCAGCAGAAAAAAAATCAGAGAGATGTTCATAAAACACATGAGACACCAGATGCCCAAAGTTGGCCAAATGCCACTGGAATAAATTACTGCATTTCACATGGAAAAAAATACAGCTTTTAAGGACAGGTTTGAAACCACCATTTAATAACTGGCAGCCAAGGTGGGAATGGTCAGTGCCTAAATAGGAAGGGACTTGTGGGGCTGTAGGACTTTCAGCACCAGATGAGTTCAGCTCTTCCTGCAGTTCCATTTACCACCACCTTCTATAGCCTTCAGCTGGCTTTTAACACTTGCTTCCCACATCCAACCTGAAAGATTTCATGCCTCTGTAATCCAATCCAGAAGCCAGCCAGGCATGTGGCAGCTTCAAGCTCTTAAGAATGCCTAAAAGCACTTACTCACTGGGTAAAAACTGCCAGTGTCAACAGGACAGACCCAAAAGCCAAAGGTGTGCAATACAGAATTCACCCCAGCTGGGAACAGGGGTACAAACACATCTGCTGATTGAATTTTCCTTTTCTTTAACATAATCATCATGGACCCAAAGAATTTTTTTCAATCTAGTATTTCTCATCGTACCAAAATACCAGCAGAATTCTGAGTATTTGGAATCAAGTGCAAACCCCTGCAGATGGAGTTTTGTTTAAAGAACTGAACAAACAAAACATTATTTGCTTTGAAATTCTTCTACTTGTGGTGAAAGCCGAGCTGTGCTGAAATCAATAGGACTGTTGGCATTGTTTTCAACTGAGCTGGAATTTCATTTCCTGTACCCCACTTCAGATCTGCTAAAAACCACTAGAACAGAGTTTTGACCTTTCACAACAACATCTACAGCTCAAAATAAAGCGTTTTGTGCAAAATAAATACTTACAGGGCAGGTTATGTAAACAGCATGAAAGCAGCAGCTGTGGCTGGTTTCTTCAGAGAGAAAACTTTGCCCCCAGCCTGGCTGCTCTGGATTAATTGAGGTTACTGCTCCATACCCAGGCTCTGAAGCCTTAGGAAGTCCCTATCCCAACTCAGCAAGGTGGGAAGGTTTGTTATTTTAACTGTTGGCTGATAACAGCTTATCAGCAAGTTTTCAAAGGTTAAGGTCAACACACAGGCATGGCAAAAGTGCAAGGAAAGGAGAAGGGAAATGCTGGATTAGTGCTCCCTCTCCTCCTGCCCCTGCAGCAAGGGACAGAACTCTCTCATACCCCACGGCCTGCAGCAATGCCAGCAAAGAAACTTCAACCAAAACTCCTGTTTGAGTTGAAAACATCTGAGAAGCCAACAAAAGTGCCTTCTTTCAAAGGAGGTGCTTGCTTTGCCTGCTGCATTCCCACTGGCTGCCACACGGGATGGAAAAGCTAACCAAAATCTTTAAGTCTGGTCCTTAAATACAAGGCAGTTTATTACTGCTGCCAAATTTATCACTGACACCAAGCTCCATGACAACTCACTGGAAAACAAAAACAAAATCATGTCTTCAATTTAGGACATGCTAAGATTTTTATTTCTATCCCACCCATGTTTCTGAACTGTAAAGGGCTGATGCAACCTTAAACCAGAAAAAAAAAAGAAAAAGCCCAGTTACAGACTCATTACTAATTCATCCTGGCTGAAGCTGCATACCAGCAGCTGCTGCCTCTCTCAATTAACAGCAAATATTGAACAGTATTGTCATTTAACGGTGTTTACTGCCTGCTGCCCTGTCCATTGCTGCATTTTCAAATGCTCTGGCACAATTAAAAGCATCAACACTAATAAACAGAGCTTAGTTTAACCCTTTATGTATCACAGCAGAAGTGTTTCACTCGCTTCCTGCATTCATTTGGACAGAGGTTGAAGCCCAAGGATGTAAGGTGCCACCAAAAATGGGATTTGTAATTCAGAGGCACACAGGGTGCTTGGCTTCTGCAAAGGGCTCAGCACAAGTGTGAAAAATGGTGGGAGTATCTCCAGCAGAGCAGCTCTTTAGGAATTATTGCCAAAAAGTTGAAACAAAAGAGGGAGAAAAAGGAGGAGACCACACATTCAGCCTCTGCTGTTGAAAATTTAGAACAATAAAACCCCAAAACAAACTGGGTAAAAACATAATAAAGATACAGCCATTCTTCAGGGAGAGCATGGCAATGCTGTGATTCCTGATGACCCCATCTCTGCACAGGGGAGTCAAAAGAGCCCAAATTTGGACCTCCCTTCCCTCTACTGTGCCCACAGCTGCCTTTTGGCCAGGTTGGGCTTGAAGTAAATGATTATACAAACAGTGCAGCCAGAGCAAGCAACTGGAAGGGCAGCACTTCCACGCTGCCTCCACAGGCACCTCCGTGCTCTACTTACTCCATGGTGTCAAGTTTGCTGGAAGGGACTTCTGTAAGGGACTGCACAGATTCTACATTTCATTTCCACGCTGTGTTCCCAGCACATCAGCAGGAGGGAGCATCTCCAGGCTCTCCTTTGAGCCCACTGCCAGCTGGGCCAGGGCCAACACGTGGATACCAAGGACCTGGAGAAGGGAGGGGGTGCTGGGCCAGCCCAACTCGACTGCAAGGTGAACACTGGCAATTTAGATACTAGAGGAAAAGATCAAGCAGCTTCTGTACTGCATTTACTAGAGTAGAAGCTAGGATAATGTCACTCCAGCCTATCCTGAAATTGAGGGAATTCAGTTACTTCTGAGGTATACCTGGACCTTTGTTCTGTCCCTTCTCCAGAGTGAACAAAGCATAGGAGTCCCAAGGAGTGAGGCTCTGAGGGCTAGTCAAATGCATGAGGGAATGGCTCAGAAACCTGGGCAAGTAAATGCAGTCCCAGGCCCTGGCCAGGGCTCCCTGTGAACACACTTTCCTCCAGGTTAGCATCTGGCTGCAAGTCCCCTCATTTCCTCAGGTCCCTCTGCCTGTATGCTGTGCAAGTCCAACAGCCAGCATGGTTTGCTGGGAGGATTCCTTCCCTCTAGGTCTCCTCAGCACCTTTGTGCCCATGGGGTCTGAGGAGCTCAGATATATCAGGTGATATGACTAATACCTGCCATCTGCTCATTGTTACCTTCCCTCTCCTTTCCTGAAGAGGAGTCAGCACTAAAGTGCTTGTTCTACTCGATCTATTTTAGGAGCGTGGGCTTTCAGCATCCATGCAGCACTGCTTTAAGCTAGAAAACTTAAATCAAAGAAGTAGACCATGCTCTGGCAGGGAAAATTGAGCACCAGGCCCTGTAAAAGTCTCTGGCAAGGCTCAGGAACAACCCTGTTTTTTACAAAAGTTATCTCCACTCCAGCGTGCCCAAGGAACAGAACTATTGCCCAGGTTTCACTCCAGGCCTCAAAGCAGGGACAGATGAGATCCAGGCCTTGGAAAGTATCCCACTGCTCTCCATGGAGACCAAGTCAGCCAACACAGCCTGGAGCATCAACAGGCAGTGTGCTGCTTCCAGGAGTGAGGAGCTCCTACCCAATCACAGCACCTTGGAACAGAGCAGGGAACAGAAACAGGTACCAATAATTGAGGGCACATCTCTGCCCGTCAGACTGCAGGGAAACCTCAACTCACAGGGAATATAAAAGCATTGATTCTACCAACAGCTGCTCCCCATATGTCATGGTCAAGGGAAAAAAGCAACTGGGTACACAAAGGAAAGATGGGGAGAGAGGCCAGTGGAGGATAATTTGATTTCACTGTATTTCTTCAAGGAGCTGTGTCAAAATGCAAAGAGAAAAATCATCATAGTGTAGGAGGCTGAAAGATTTGAGATGGATCTGAGATTTGAGATGAGTGAGGAGTCTCTGGCCCCATAAATGTTTAATTTGAGCAAAGCAGTAGATAAGTAGTAAGCACAGTTCTGCTGCTGTTGCTGAACTGTACACTCCTGCTTTGATTTCTAGATGACACACGGTGAGAACGTAAGTATAAAAATAAAATAGGAGAAAAGCACCAGGGAGATTTTCATACCTGACACTACAGATAGAGCTGCACAAGCCAGCAAGACACTCAGCTCCCTTCCTTCTCTCTGCTCAGGGCAGCAGCAGGAGCGTGAGCAGCACACATGGAGCTCTGGAGTGTTCCCAGCCCTCGATTTCACAGCTCTGCCAGCCCAACACAGGGCAGGGGATAACAAGAGCTACTGCCCCACACCTGAGGAAGCAGCCAGGGCTGCAGATCACTGACAAAAGGCACCGTGCTGCCTGCTAAGAACACTGTGAAACGGGAGAACCACAGAAGGAAGATGAATGTGGAAAAACAGAAGAAAATGGATGCCCAGAGCCCTAGGAGCAGCAAAAGGACCCACCTCAAACTCTTCCTCTTGCAAAATTGTC
The DNA here is from genome assembly GCA_013401135.1 of Cettia cetti. Classification (NCBI taxonomy): domain Eukaryota; kingdom Metazoa; phylum Chordata; class Aves; order Passeriformes; family Sylviidae; genus Cettia; species Cettia cetti. Next base: position 46,364 of record VZUI01031742.1, read on the forward strand.
CCTGCAAGGACTGGCTTTTCCCCTGTGCTCCTTTCCTAACAAATAAACTTTATCAATAAGGATCATTCTTTCCCCATCACTTCCTTGAGTTAGTCTCATTCCACTCAAAACAGTAAGCTCAAATTGGTTAAGTAAATCCTGAAACAAAGTTGCTAATTCGTGTTTCTTCCTGCCTAAAATGCAAGAAGAGTCTGAAAAAGAAATTAATGCATTCCATGCCCCCTGTGAGATCTCCAGTTCCATTCTTCCTCCCTTTCCTGCTCTTTACTTCCCTTAGATTGCCACCTGATCATCATTAGCTGCTTCTTTTTCCTTCACCATCAGAGAGAAGCCTATTTCCTTTCCCTATTTATATCTTTCTCCTCTCAAATTTTACTCTTTTTCCTGCATCTATATCCACTTGCTGAAATTCAGACAACTCCTCTGCTGTCTCCACCAGCATACCCAGTCTTTCTCTCAGTCTGAGACAAATGTGGCTTCACTAAAACCAAGCACAAAGGTTCAATTAGACCCAGCTTTTACCCCAGCAGCATAACATTTATTGGAATTATGTCACTTATCCCAAAGCCAGCTATGCTCAGGAACTGCCTGGACAAGCTCTGAATGAGAGCAGGAAACCCTTTGGCTTAGCTTTCCTTACTCCAGTAGGAGAGCCTCATCCAGGTGTACACACTGCTAAGGTAGGGAATAGTGCACCAGAAATGACACTGAAATCTGTCCAGCCTCTAGAAAACCTCCACACAACAAGTGAAGGCCATCCATGAGTACAGATTTTCTCTTTTAAAAGCACAATTGGATTTAAAAACATATATACTAGTATTCTTATATTTTGCACTCTCCTCAAGGCTGGGAGTGTATCTGAGATGCACCCCAACAAGTAGTCTTCTGCTTATGAAAAAAAAATGAGGAGGAAACAGAAACCCACAGCACAGCCCTGATCAACCTCCAAGGACACAACTAGTCATTGCAAGTACAGACACATCAGAAGTCTCTTTTTCACTGCATTAAACTGCTGGGCAAAACCTTGCAATGCCAAAACAGCACCCTGGACTCTTCCACACACACCTGACATAGGAAGGTATCACCTCTGATAAGGCAGGACCTCAATTGTCACTGCTGGCTGCTCTGGATTTTCAGCTTCCCAAAAGCTGATGTCATGGCATTTCTCCTTGCAAAACAATGACCTTTGCAGGCGTCTGGAGAAATAAGCCAAGTCCAACCCTAAAAAGATACAGGTGAGAAGGAAAATGCTGGTGTGCACTGCTACTCAAATGACAGAAAGCATTAAACACTTACCCTGACATATTACTATATGATTCTACTGTAACTGCAATCTCCTGTGACACAACCATGTCATTTTATCTTCTGAGAAACTCACTCTGAATATACACTGAGTAAGGGCAGCAGTCCCATCTCTTACCAAACACTGGCTGGTGACCTCACCCTCATATTGAACCAAGGCTGCAGAAGGGAGAACAGTCCAAGGAAGCAGCTCCTCTTGGACAGACTCCCAGAACACCTCAGGAGACTCAGCCTATGCTTTGTGCAGGAGGGCTCCCTCCTTACCAGGACTGAGGTGATACACTTACTCCCCAAACCAGGACCCTCTGCCTCAGAGGAAAGCACAGACACATTAAATAGCTTGAGCCATTAAAAAAAACATCAAAATCTTCTTCCAGTCATCACCAGAGCTGCACCTTACATCTTGCTTCTCACTGGAGAGCCCACAGGAAACCTCCCTCACCTCCAGCTGACAGCAGCAGCTCCATCCCTCCAGGACAGAACCAGCTGTAAATATTTCCTGGAAATATGTATTCCCACTGGGGGCTGGCAGCAGTCTGTAACTGCTGGCAGCAGGGAGGCCAGGGGAGTCTCTCTCGTGCCAAACAGCAGACAAAACAAACCAAAGGAAAAAATAGTGCCACATGCATATACTGCAATACCTGAACCTACACGGAACTGCTAGGGCCACTACACCTGTGTTTAGGCTGAAATGAAAACATTTCAGAATAGCTATACTAAATTAAACCAGGAAAGCTGCTTATAAGCAAAATGACTGAAAAGATGCTGTCCTTTATGTGTAGATCCAAGGTAAGGAAAGGCCACAGGGGTATGTGACCAGACCATCAGAGATGGATCATAGGCCTGCAGCCCTGGATGTGGAGAGGTCCTAGCAGAGACTTTTCCATGAGTATTACAACACTGACACAGTTCATTCCATAAATACACCTCAGCTTGCTAGAAATGCAGTTCTGACCGAGCACAGTAAAGACAATACACACTGTGAGCAGAAGACCCAGGTTAATCAACACTCTGTGTATGTGTGTGTGTAGTTCAGCCACATCAATACAGAAGGTAAGATATTTTTCTCCATTTTCTTCAACCAGAAAGTGTTCAGGAGTTAATTTAACTTTTTCACAAGAAATTCTTTACACAAGCTGATCAATAAACCAAGGTTTGGGAAAAAGCAGACAACTATTAGAATTCTACTGTGGGACAGTATTTTCTACTCCTACCAGAGGTCCATGCAAGCTGGGCTGCAAACCTGAAGGTCAAAGCTACATGCTGACATGGATTTGTTGACTGATGCCAGGAAAACAAAGAAAATAGTAAAAAGAGCACTCAGAAAGAAGGCCAAAAGACAACTCAGCATGTCTGTTTATGAAGGAGGAAATTTCTGTCTGGGATACAAATGTGAACCATTCCCTGGGAAACAGCCCAGTTTACCTGCTGAGTACCTGCCAGCCATTCCCTAGGAAGGCAGGATGAATTTCTAACCTGGTAGCTAAAGGCTGAAGAGATGGAGAGCAGTAGCAGGTGGCCTTTGATATCAAGGTCTTTGCTATTGCAGCTTCAGTACCTTCTCTTGCTCCAGGCAATCACTTGATCTTGCATGATTCCCAGAAAGACCAAATTCTACTTAAGAGGTTGCAACAAAGCTCAGGAAACATTTTCTCTCAAAAGACACCTTGGGAAACTGAAGCAATCAGAATGATGAGGCTTTTTGCTCCTGCCAAGTGCTCGAGGTAACAAAAGTAATCAAAATAAAGGCACAAAATAAGATTCTGACTGTAGATGGTCAGTGTCTAATACAGGGATGATATTTCGGGGTTGGATTTTGTGAATATAATCACCTGAGATGACAAGAAGAACAATTTCCTTTAGCACAGGAGAGGATCTTGCAGAGAGAAAAGAACACTTAATGGTCCTTTCTGCCTCCCTTATGGGTTTGCCTTTAGTCTCTCCTCTGTAACAAACAGGTTGATCAAACTTCTTCCTTTCCACATGCTCCATGGGGGAGGGAGGCACTGCAGACACAGGCTCGTTGCTCTCAGTAGTTCAAAAGCAAATGTGTTGTACAGATAATGAACCTCAACTACACAGGAACATATGTAGTTTAACCTGAAAACCACAGAAACTAACCCTGATGTTGCAAAATATAAACCAGGGAGAGTGGGAGAAGGGATTGTATTTTCACCCAAGTGTGAGAACAGTTTCTCTTGCTCCAGACACACCATCAGTTCAGAATGGGTAGAAGTATGTTCTCCAGGCCCTGAAGGGTCTCCTGGAAGCCTGAACAAACTGGTCCATCTTCTTGTGGTCACCCCAAAGAAAGGCAAAGGGCAGGACAATCAAATGAACTGCTCAGGAGTACTCCATTCAATATCCCCTTGGCCAAGGGAATAATGGAATGAGGTATGGAGGGTTCTGAAGCCAGACTGCTGATAGGAACTGCTGATAGGAGAATAAAGATAAAGCACTATCAGAAATTAGTCCTGAAGATCAATCCTCAAGCACAATGCTGAGTTAGCTCCTTGCAAAGAAGGGCAGAGCAGAACATCTCCTTTAGCAAGGAGCCCATTTCTTCTCACAGGTTGCTTATTGATGGTCACCTTAGACTAGAAAGCCATCAGCCAGAAAACACAATGGCTCCTGGTTGTGGCTACTGGGCACACAGCCTTCACAGCTGCATATGGGACTGTTGTCTAACACACAACACCTTCTCATTCCTCCCAGGTGTCTTGTTACACTTGCACTTCCAAAAGAGACCAGAAATTCTGCTTCCTGAGTGATTCCCAGTGAACCACCACAGGGTGCTCCAGAGAGAAGGTTAAAGATTCCTCTCACACCATCCCTGTCAAGGTCATGCTCCTTCAAAATGCCCCTCAGAAATGTTACTTCTAATGCAGTGTCACAATCCAACACCTCAAGACGTGACAGGAGAGAAATACGCCTCAGGAAAAGGTGGGAAAGGTTCATTTAAAAAGTACTTGATGCCACTCCTCCAAACATTTAAGTATGAGCTAGACAGTGAAAGGGGTTTACAGGAGCCTCTGAGCTGCTGTGCCCTCCCTGCTTCCAGCAGCAGGGAAGCAAAGCCATGGGATGAGGGTCAAACTCCTGCATGGCCAGTGTAGCCACTAGAGAGAAATGGCTCAAAATGGCCCAAAATGGCTCAAACATCAAGTCTGAAAGCAGAGAAAAAGCCTCTCCTGACAAATATGCAGGTCAAAGAAAATCCCATATTCCTTTGACCTCCATGTCTTACTGCAAATATTCAGTTTGGGTTCAGTTTTTTTTAAAAAGCACCAGAAAGAAGGAAAATCATTCCTAATACACTTATATGCAACAGTCTATTTTCAGTGGTATCTGCTACTCACCCTTCTTCCATTCCAAATTCTGGTGCTCTCACCTCTCACCACCAAGACTGAGAGCTGACATGTCCCTCACCCTTTTTCCCCTCTTGTTGAAACCTTATTTCCACTGCTCTAATAGTTCTTGACTTAACTGGGACAAGGAAAATTATTCTGGGCTTCTCTGTCCTAGCAGTTAGTCTATTCTGTATTAACCATCCAGAGCACTGCAAAATCATACTGAAGCCCCAGGCAACCATTCTAACGCTTCCTTAAATTCCTGCTTTAATCAAATTGCCCATTTTTACTGGACATGTCTCTAGCCTTATATATATATATATATATGTATAAATATATATATGAACTTTTTGTATAAAAATCCTTCAATGTTAAGAAGAATCAGAAAAGCTCATTTCAGCATTTATTCCTAAAGCTCACAATAAGCTAAATTTCTATCCAACCTTAAAACAGAGCTATTCCTTATGGCAAGATGGATTTTTTTTTTTGCCCATCCTTTTAAGCAATATGCAAAAGCATTCACCACACTTAAGAACAGAAATTTCAGTAAATATTACACACCAATGAAACCTATAATTGCATCCACTAGTTTAGGCATGGAGCTGAAAGGCCTGGTTTTCAAACACTGGCTACACAATGGCTCCCTTGGCCTGTTTCAATCTAAACTATCACGTTCAGCCACCCAAGGCAAAGGAGAGGAATTTTTAGGTGCACTCATCTCAAATTCTGACCTTTACTTTGTATCACCTGTTGTCCAATATCAGCACCATGGCACCATTAATTTCTTTAAGGGATGCAAATTCATTTCTGCACAACCCCATTCTTCACAGCGATGTGATTACAAATTTGGTTTGGCTGATGGCAGCAGCAGTTTTTGAACACCACCAGGTGCATCTCTGAAGGGATGAGCTCTTTTCAGAGTAAAGCAAAATGCAAACTGCAGCAACCTACACCTTTCTCCATTACAGAGCTGTGCAATTTCTGGTAGGGAAACAGCAAAAGGAAATTTTCTGTACTGTGATAAAGCAAATCCCTTGCATTTTTCAGATAGCACTTCCCAAAACCTGCCAATCATTTCAACTGCAAGAGACAGCACACTACATAAATGTATTGTGACTTTCTAGAGAAGTGCATCCAGAAAAGCCTTTACTTGGAGACACATAGCCAGTTTGGAAACTCCTCCATCGGGAAAAAATCAAGGCTGGTTCCCATTTCCTGGAGTCTGTGCCTGAGACAAGCAGCCAGAGTTTGAGTTCACCACCAAGTTACACTGTCCAGTTCCTCAGTGAACCACACCCTCTCATCCACGAGCAAGGCATTAAGCACCAGCTCATTTTGCAGCCTCCACTCTGCCCATCCTGAGGCTGGAAACAGAGAGAGTTGGCTGAGGGCTGGTATCAGCACAGGGCAGAGCAAATAAAGATACCAGTGTAATCACCGTTAAGATAAGGCAGCCAGTGCAAGCACAGCTGTCTAGGAAATACACAGCAGAGAAGCAGGAACTCAAAGTGAAAGCAGGAGTTCTGTTAGACCTGAAATTACCTGGACTGAGATACAAGCTCCTCTGCTTCTGCTGCAACATTCTGTCCTACCTTCCCTCTCAGGAGAGAGCACAACCATTTAAGAGCATACAACTCCATTTTTCAACTACAACAGAAAAACACAGTGTAGCAGCACACAATCAGGTTTTTGGCTGCAAACTATGCACACACGTCTCCCTCCCAAGTTACAGCTGTAACTGAGAATGCAAGGACAAGGGGGAATGGTTTAAACTAAAAGATGGAAGATTTAGATTGGATGTTGGGAAGAAACCCTTCCCTGTGAGGGTGGGCAGGCCCTGGCACAGCTGCCCAGAGCAGCTGTGGCTGCACCTGGATCCCTGGAAGTGTCCAAGGCCAGGCTGGACAAGGCTTGGAGCACCCTGGGATAATGGAAGGTGTCCCTGTCCATGGCAGGGGGTGGAATGAGATGATTTTAAAAGTTCCCTTCCAACCCAAACCATTCTGGGATTCTATGAACCTATCCATTAACTGTGAGCCCTTTTTCTGCTCCATGTCATGTACCAGAGGCAGGGTCCCTGATTCCAGCCAGCCCTGCTCAGACTCCACCCAGGTGATGCTCTGGCAGTACCAGCAATGCCAGGAGAAAGGCAGGACAGAGCTCACCAAAGGTGAACCACCCACTCAGAGCCATCACCTCAAACCTCTGGCACAGGGCACTTCAAAGATGGACAAACCCTGAAAGATGGATTAAACAGCAGCTGAGATTGCCTGCACTTCCCTTCATAGGCTGGGACTTTATTTGGAGCACATTAGAGTGCATTAATAACAATTTTAGAAGAAAACAATACCGACTTCATTTACTTTTACAAAGCCTTTGCCCTCATCTTTGCTGACTACAAGTGTCAAAGAAAGGTCAAAATGGCCTAATTTTCTACTGCACTGGACAAAAAGGCATGAAGAACAGACAGTAAATTTAGCTTTCTTCATTTGCACAGGGCCTTAAGGAAGGAGAGAAGGAATTTATTAACATCGAATTGACCCCAGCACAAACTGGTTGTTTTTATGATGGTTGTGAAAACCAGAGATTAATGTAGAGATTTAAAAAAGATGCATCACCTCAAAGACAGTGTTAAGATTTCAATGCAAAAAAAAAAGTGGTAACAGACAGAGCACAAAAAACTGAGCACCTTTCCAAACACAACTACTCTAAAATAGTAGGCAATGCAATACTCAGGCACCAGAGAATAGAGACCAAGTAAAATGCTAAATTAATTAAATAAAAGTGGATTGTGGCCCTTATCAGAAATGCTGAATTCTCCTTTACCTGGAAGCACTGAGCAAACATTATTTTAATAGAAATGTAATTCTGCTTCAAGATGGCAGGTGCAATGTGCTTGAGAAACAATATAATCTTATTTGATAAGGGGACCTGCAGACAAGCAATGTTGCCTGGCAAATTTACGGTTTCTTTATTGCTGCACCTGTATCTACTAACCAGTATCCAAAAGTTACACATGACCAGAACATAATCAAACATTTTTTAAATACATCCACACAATATTTAAATGTAGGAAAAACATACCTTGAAAATAGAATTGTTTTATTTAGGCAGCAGGAAAAAAACACCATGGGAATCTAAAACAATGTCTCCTTTTCCCTCCAATGTGATTACAGGTTTTTACAGTTTATGCCCTTCACTAAATGTCTGCTTAGCAAAAATTATTTTCTTAACAGCAGATCTTAATAAAAGAAAGATGTTAGTGGTTTTAGTCTTGTCTCTTCCTAACTAAACTGGGCTGCAGACAACTCCTGGCACAGAAAAGTCCCAGGCCAGGAATCCCTGAAGTTTTGTTTGTGGCAGGTTAATTACAGTGCAGTGGGTGAAAAGCTCACCCCAGGCTGATGCTGATTGTATGCCGTGCCATCAAGGGGATCCATCAGGCCACAGTGGTGATATTTCACATCCAGTTACAGCAAAACAAATGGCTCCCAACACAGCAGCTGAAACATCCCAGAAAGGCCACACACACCCAGCAGCCAAGCTGTCAAATCCACTGCAGTAACACTGGCTGTAAATCCAATGTGGGGATGAATCTCATGGATCTTCCTACAGGAAACTTGGTGTGTCTCAGGCTGCTGACACTGCTTGAGCCACAGCTCAGCAGCACCTACTGGGCTTGCAGTTTATAACATGGAAGCCCAGGGATCCAGAAGAAAGAGAGAACCACACTGGGTTCTTTAAGTGTCTTTGGAGGTGGCTGGGAGCCCTGAAGGGGGTATCAGTAAAATAAAGATGTAAATAGAAGTTGATGCAGCTCTGCCTCACAGCTCTCATCTCCAATGGCCTGGTCAGCCCCCCCCCCCCAGAACAGTCTCAGCCACACAGCACTGGAAACATTTCCTCTTCCCAGAGAAAACAAGGATGGTAACAGATTCTGACTGGGCAGCATCATCCAGTTTTTGCCCAAGGTTTAAACTGTCCATATTTTGTCAAGATGCAGGTTAAATTGATGGCATATTTTTGTCCTAATGAGACAAGAATTTCATCCATGAACACCAAGGCATTTTCAAATCCCATAAGGCCATTAGTGATGACATACTGGGGCAGACAGGCAAGGAGAGAACCTACCAGGGACACCTCTACACCTATTCAAGGTTTTGTAGCTAGGATAGAAGCCTGATACAGTCAAATTTCCACATGAAAAACAGACACCAATCCACTCCAGACAAAATCCAGTGGTTATCCAATATCAGAACATATGCTTGCTGCAAGTCAGTCTCATGGTGCATGGGTGAGCCAGTGGGTAACTCGCCCTTGTCCCTTGCCAGTAGAGCTTCCCAGCAAGCACAAACACTTGAAGCACCCTGTTCCTGTCACCATGGAAGCTGCAAATCTCCTCCAGAGGGATGCACCATGTCATCATATTACCCAGAGAGGTTGTGGCTTCCATACCCCTGGAATTGTTCAAGGTCAGGCTGGATGGGGCCCTGAGCAACCTGAGCAGCAGCAGGGTGGAACTGGACGAGCTTTAAGGCCCCTTCCAACACAAACTATTTCATGGTTCTAGGATTCTACAATCATTCCTGAGCTACCTCTGGCTGCAGCAACTGCTGGAGAAGCACAGCTCACAGAACTCCAGCCCTGCCTGCAGCAGCCCAGCAGGAACAAACTGCTGAAGGTTCCAGTGACAGCTCTGAACACCGTGTGCTCCAGTGCTCCCACGGGATGCACTTCCTTCCCATGCCCTGTCCTGCAGCAGGGATGCACCACGTCCAGCCCACAGGCCATCTGGCAAGATGCCTCTTGAGAATCGAGAGCCAAGAACCAGAACTGTTTTACTGGAAATATCTCCAAGCATTTCCCAGCTACAGCTGAAAATCCCTCCTGAAACAAGGCTGGAACAGCTCCTGGCTGCAGCGCAGGTGCCTCTCCCCAGCTGCACACCGTGAGAAGTCCCTGTGCTGACAAAATCTGCTGGGGTTGTGATAGCAGCTAAGAAAACAGCAAGTAAACAACACACAAGAAATAAGAACAAGTACTCAGAGCAGGAATACCAGCACAGCCTGATATTTACTTAATGACTCATCCAGAGGAGGATCTGTCCCTTTAGGCTTATGGCCAGCATGAGAACAGGTAATAGGAGAGCGTATGAAATCACTGGAGCTCAGCTCCTCCTGACCTCTGAGAACAAAGAAGCCTTAGAATAGCAAAAAATATCCTCTTTTCACTCTCTCTCTTCACTCTGTTGCACAATCTTTCTTCACAGAGTAAAGTCTCACTTTTTACAGGCCGGGAAAGGAGAAAGCAAAAGGCAGAGAAAGTATTTCTGCTCACCCACACAGCAGCGAAACAAAGACTACACCAGAAAAGGTATTTCCCAGTGAGATTCCCTAGCTTTACAGAGTCTTTGGCAAAATGCTCACAGATAACATCTGAAGAGGACACTTAGAAAACATAAGCACTTAGGAAAGACAAGTCAGCTTTTAGAACTCAGTCCCACCTTTTGCTTTGGGGCTTTCAGGTTTCCATCCTTTTATGCAGAACTGTGCAGATCATACCAGACACCAAAGAGCACCTATGAATGTGAACAGTATTTTTCTCTCCAGCTACAAGACTTTTCTTCCTCAAGAAGTAAAATCCCCTGACACTGCATCCTCTTGTACCTGTCAAGTCCTACATTCCTGAGGGGCTCTCCATGCTACCAAATATACAAATGTTCAAGGAACTCACATGGCTAATGAGCTTCAAAACTATAGAAGCACATGAAGAGTTCACACTAGGCTGAACTTCTACTGGGATTTTTTCCTCATATGGAAAAGCATTAATGTACAAAAGGCCTGTGACACCAGTGCTGAACATTTTTCAAGCAATTCCTGTGCAGGCAGAATGGCTACTGACAACCACCTGTTTTTCACCTTTTATACTCCACTATTGTCTTTGAGTTCAGAGCTGCTAGTTGGCTTATGCCAAAACAAACAAACAAACAAAAATTATTAACAAAGTAACCATCAGAAAGGCAAATTTATTAGCCTAATTAAAAAAAATAAGAATTAATGCTGCTGAGTGGGCAAACTTAGGCCTAATAGCTCATGGCTTCCTTTTATATGTTATTTATTAAAGTGAGAAAAAAAAGTCCAAACCAAGATATTTTAAACCTTAAATCCTCAGAAATGCTGGTTTTATTTCAATGTTGAGTGCAGGACTTATGTAACATTTCCCATTTTGATTTCTGTTACTAAAGGATTTTAAAACAAAACTGTACGGTCACTGCCTACAGCCCTAAGGGGCTGAGTACAAAAATAACATAAAAGATATCACAAACTCTACAGAATACAATTCTGATTTAATTTCATTCAAGCATTATGTTCTTTACTTTGGGGAAATTACTTTATCATCTTTGATAGCAAGCACTCCTCTTCAGCTCTTCTGAACACTGAAAATATCATTTGAGGTACGACTGGAACAAAACTTGAAAATGCCTTATGTAATTTAAAACACTTGCCAAAGTAAACCAAAGTTTGTCTTACAAGCTTAACTTCCTCATGCTGCAAATAAAGCACCTACATTTTCTCCACTCACCAGAAAATATCTGTGATATTTTCAATTCCCAATGGCTCACCTCTTTCACTAAGCACTCCTGCTTTTTCAAAGGCTTCTAAATCAACAATAATTCATTTATGGAGAATATTCCCTGCTTCCTCCCTACTTCTCCTGGTGATAAAAATCACATTTTCACAAGAAAGCTTCCATGGGTCGTGCCAGCCCAGAGAGGCAGTGTCAGGCCAGGCTGGAATGAGGGTGGATCTCTCTTTGGTCAAGGCACAAGACATCAGGCAGCTCATCTGTCACATACAGAACCTACTCACCTTCAGGACATGTTATTTTCCAGTAGGAAAGTGTGAAAAGGCTCATTTCCGAAGATGCAATGGTCCATCAGTTTTTGCCCTTAACTCTTTTTGCTGTTCCTCCCAAACTGGTGTTCTGGAGATATAAAAAGAACTTCAATTTAAAATACAGCTCAGATGAACACTCAATTTTTTCCTGCTTTTTACCAGGCCCACTGAAAGGCCACCTGAAACCCATCTGATGGTCCAGTCACTGAATTACTGCTGCCTTATCTCAAAGGTGGCTGTAAGGAATTATTTCCTCACCCTTGCCATCCTCACAGCTTACACATCTACCATCTCCAGCAGCATACTGAGAATTCATCCTGAAGATTGGGAATAGGCAAGGGACTTATTTAAAGTCATACTGGTGCCAGAACTGAGAATTACACTGTTATCAAAAGTCCCTTTTCACCTTGCCTGCTACATTTGACATACTGACATATTTACTACACTCGGGTTTATCACAAAAGCATAAACACTGAACTCTTCTGCTGAATTTTGCTACAGTTCCCTCAGTGACAGAGCACCTTCCTTCTCCTCACCTGAGAGACTTGGGTCCAACTGTGCAGCACAACCAGGGCACTTTTACCCTGCTTGGGACTACGAGGAGTTGAACATATGTTTGCAAAATTAGGCTGAAAAGGCAAAGCAAAAGCACTGGGAGTGTAAATGAGCAAATGCCTTGTTAGAAGCAATTTCCCTGGCAGCCCCATTTTGCAGCCAAAATAATTGGATCACTAGCAAGAAACATCCCAAGTAGATAAATGGTGTGTTACAAGATTAACCAAGGTCACTTCTCTTACATCCAACTTCCTAAAAAGATGCCTCCCCCAAAAACTTAACCCTAGGGCTCCATCTAAATTAAAAATTCACTGTTGATGTACATCAATACAAACTAAATCAAAGTATTCCAGAGCCTGCCAAGTGCTGACTGCCCAAGGAAAGGCCACATGCCTTCTAAGTGAGAGAAATCTTCATTTGAGAGCCACCTAAACTCTGAGACTGCTGCTGCTGCTGGGTGTTCAGAGATAACTGCCAACTCATTAAAATCCCCCATTAGAAGTTTATTAAATATGCAAACATTAATGGAATTGGACTAGCAGCTACTTAGGCAGATAAAATTTCAATGTGGCGCATCCCACGGTTCCCGTTATCGATGTTGTGTCCTTTTGGAAACGTCTGTGAAAGAGTGACAAAGTTGCTCAAGGCAGTGAAATCCTTCAACTCTTTCAGCTTACTCAGGTCACACTCTGAATGTTCCCACTAGCCTAGAAAAGACTCCTGCTTCCCAATAATTACAGCTCAGTATCTGCCATCCATTTCTACTTTCACACTTTACTGCTGGAGATGCAAAGTATCCCCAAGGGGTTCTCCCCTTTTGGGAACATCTGCAGGATAAGTCCCACACCTCTCTGCAAGCTCACAGGTTTTACACATAGCCCAAATTCACAGTCCTTGTCAACTTGCTGCTGGAAGAACTACAAAAGGAAGAGCAGAGTGTCATACAGACAACAGGGATTAAAGAAAAATGCTTAAAAAGCAGCCCTCCTGAACTTCAGGTAACTCCACACAGGTAACTGCACACATGAGTGTGTGTAGAGCTCTGCTTGGAGCTCATTCTTTCAGCTCTCTCAAACACAAGCATCAGTCCCCCCTGCAAACACCACTCTCAGTACATTTTGCTCAAAAAAATGCAGTTTCATTCCTGGGTTACTCTGCAATGTCCCAGCACCTGGTAAGTGTCTTAACAAACCTCCAAGTTTTTGTTGTAGAGTGACATCAGACTTGGAATTGTATTTCACTAATGCTATCAGCATAATCTGAGTTAGCCTGAGAGGAAGGAGGACAAGGAATATCTCTCATTACACAGAGAATAAACAAGCTCCTAAGAGTCCCTAATACATCTCCAGGTGACTCTGGCAATAGTCTTGCTCTCTCAGTGGATTCAAAAAATGTCTGGAAGATTTAATTCTCTAATTATGGAAAAAAAAGTGTGGTATAGCACCACCTTCTTGGAGATGTGAGGTTTCAGCAAAAAGATGGAAATGAAATCTTAGGGAACAACCTTGGAAGAAGCAAGATTTATAGGGGAAGAAGGGAAATGAAGGCATAAGAAGTGACCTCCAAAGAAAACACTGAGCTCATTGAGCACAAAGAGGCTGAGCAGGTTCTTTACCACCACCTTTCCTGGTTCCAGTGATAATCTGGAGAAGAGAGGGGAGAAGAGAGGGCTATTGTAATTGTCAACACCTTCTGAGAATCAGCCCACGGGATGCAACACCGAAGTTTGTGTTTCTTTCAGTCCTGCAACCATATGGGCCTCTCAAAATAGAAGGTTCAAGGATGTCTTGGCCAAGACGGAATCAACAAAATCCCCCATCCATCACCTGATGCAACACCAGGCATCACATGTTGCAGAACCTTGAGCAGCAGCCAGTTTGAGGTCAGGCACACAATAGCCTCCCACTCCATGAACCAGGAAACCAGGGGTTAGGCTTAGATTTTTTAAAGGAGAATTGAATTATGGAAATTAAGGCAAAGAGACACTTCAAGGTAATCTGGGTTCTGAAAAGGTCCTGACTAAATCTCACATGGATTCTGAGGACTGATCTTTGCTGCTTCAAGTGTGTTCAGAAACACAGGAAAGCAGCCAGCTCATGGCTGTTCCCAAGGTCAGCTATTCCCTGAAAAAAGCAAAGGAAAACCCATACAAATCCTTTGACCTCTTAAGACACATCATGATGACTTTCTATTGCAGGTAGTACGTTCTGGCCCTAGACATGGGGAAAATGACTGTGCCAACATTCCCTAAGGCTCTGAGCACTAGGAGGCTTCTGTACAGGTATGTGCTCTGTCAACTGCCCTTTTGGTCAGTCCACTGAGCTCCTCAACTTGACTGCACTACACAGAGCACATCAACAGTTTGGATTATCTCTGCCCAGAGAGCTCCTGTCTGCAGGCACATGCAGTGGATGACTGAACACAAAAATAATACTTGTAGCTTACAGCCAGCACCCTTGTTCTACCCAGCAGGCTGCAGGAGGAGCCTCTACCCACGAGAACACACTAAATCAGTTAACCAGCACCAGTATTTCCTCCCAGTACAGACAGACAGGCACACTGAAACTACAGGACACAGTGCCTTGGGGAATGTAAATAACCTGTTAAAGGAGAGCTCTGTTTGTAAGGGAAGCAGGGAGGTCACAGTGCTCTGTGGCAGGTATATGACACACTGACAGGGACACAGGAGTCCCTCCAGCAACCCTACAGCTAAAGCAACTGCTAAACATCCTTATTCCCAAAGCAGCGTCCCCATGCTGCCAAGCAACGTGGTGAACCTTAGTGTTCAGCTGGTAAGGAAAACAGGCAGAAAACAAAGGATTCTATGAAAGCCCAGCCATCCATCTGCTACCTGCTGAGGTCCATGACACCACCAGCATTGAGAGCCCAGCACTCTGTTTCCTCCACCAGCATGGAGGCGTCAGGCTGACCTGAAGCCAGCAGCAGCACTGGATACACAGCATCAGTGGGAAACTTCTCTTTGAGGGATACCTGAGTAGCCCAGACACAGGGAAGGACAACATTGCAAGGAAATTTCATCCCCCTTAGCACTGAGCCATCCTGCCACAGGCCAAAGATCACAACTGTAGTGGCAGCACCTAAGAGAGTGACAGTGCAACCTCACAAGACAGGTTGGCACAGTGATCCAGAGACATGGATGCTGGGGACAATGCCCTTTATCCACGAGTTGTAGGGCAAATCTGTTGAGCTAAGATAGGAGCAACCAAAACTCACAAGCCTCTGAAATGTGGACAAGGTGTTTCCTGGCAACAGTAACAAACCAGTGGAGTAAAATGAATGTTTTCTCAGCACTTTACTGTCGGGTGACCTCACTAACACCCTTTGCAGGAGACAGGATCGTCTCTGACAGAACCACCACCAAGAGCTGACCCAGCACAGCAACCAAGGCTGACACTGCTGCACTCCCCTCGGCTCCAAGGTTGGAATCCTGACCACCTTCTCCCTGAGGGAACTCCAAAAATAGCCTTTGCTCACTCAAGGGAGACCATGCCTGAATAAACCACAGGCGGAGGCCTTTGCTCAAGCCCACACCACAGCAGCTCGCCCGCACTGGAGGTGGATGCAAAGAGAAATGTAGGCCACACATGCAGAGGAAAAGAGACATCCAGAGTTCAGAGATGCCAGAGATCCCATTGGCAGAGTTGGGAAGAGAATGCCCATTAAAACAGCCTGCAAGTGCTGGGGGACAGCTCAACACAAGCCAGGCAGGCTAAGGGCAAAACACACCTCCTCAGAAAGTTAAAAACTTGTGGGTTATTTCCCCCACAAAACTGCCTGATGAATCATTGAAGAATATCTTTGTGATGTAACAATTCAGACTTACACAAAGAAGCCTTGTAATTAGCTCTCAAAGTAATCCTCTGGCCACCATCTGGAGCTCAGCCTAAACCTTGACCTCAGTCACCGCAGACAGCCACACATCCGTGACACACACCTGACAGTGAGTCACACTGCTACACTGCATTCACAACGTGGGGAAAATCCACAGGAATGCTAAAAACTCCAGCCACTTTTTACTCTACAGGTTCCTCAGTTCACACCCATCACGCTTAAGGAAACGGTTTCAAAAATATGAAGCAGGAGTCATCAGCTCAATCCTGCATCTAAAAATGTTTCTTCTATCGAAACCTCAGTTTACAGTAAACAAAGTTGACACACGACATACGCAACCTTCTTCCAATAACACAGGAGAAAAATCTTCCTAGAACCAGATTCTGACAGAAAACAGACTTACCACAAATATAAAATAACTTATTCCCCCAAGTATAAACAGTTCAAAATATCTTACTATTAAAGGATGGCAAAATTCTTTTACCTAAAGCACCAGAGATGACTGGATGTTCTTTTTTTGCTAAAACCTTCTGATTTGTTTGAAATTCCTGTTCCCCACAAGCAAATACAGTCTAAGATGCCTCCCACCTCTTATAAAGCCTCCTAGCTAGAGAAAAATTAGTTTTCTTTAATATATAGCTCTGTGTTGCTTGCTGAGCTCCCCACAGCAAAGCAGTCAAGAATGATACATGCCACATCACCAAGAACAAAATTTATCTTGTCAGTCCCAGAGGAATTCTATTTCCAATGAAGTTTAGCAAGCAGATTTTAGACTTTTGTAAAAAAGCCCACAACACAAGGAAAGATGGACAGAGCAGGCTGAAAGTGCTGAAACAGTTATTGCTTAGTTCATATCTGAGAGCAAATCTCTGCAAGAATGAGAAATGTTTATTTTTTCTAGGGATCACGTGTCTATAAAGCACAAAGAGCCTTCTGTAGTAGGAGCTATGGTCCCAGAGCAGAGACCTCCTGCCAGCTGGGCTCCTGGCACACACAATTCCCTCCAGCTCAAGGGACAGTTAAATACAAATAAGAGCAAGATTAGAACAGACCACCAGACGTGGCACCACCAGGGAGACCCCAAGTTCCAGTCACTTCACTACAGAGAGACAGACTGGCGCCGTCACCACCCTCAGGTACAGATGTGGTTGTCTCCTCACATCATGCAGACTCCCAGCCCTGGACATGGGGACACCATGGAGGGTTTCTGAGCCTCCTCTAGGACTATTCCCCACAATCAGATTGGCTTCAGTTTGGCAGGGGGTGGCTTAAAGTGATTATCTTTGCCACAACACCTTTCTCCTGGTTGCAGCTTCAGCAGGGATTACCCAAGACCAAAGTCCTACACAAGTCAATATTTAATTTGAGCTCTGCACTGCTGAGACCCACCTGGAATATTGGATATAGTCACTTATTAAAGCTTACGTTGCCATTTCTAACAACAACAAAAAAAAAAATAATAATAACAGGCAAGTTATCTACTTCATGAGAACTTGCAAAGAAAATTTCTACAGGGACAGCAGTTAGAGCCAGCATAAGTAATTTTAATAAGGGAACTAAAGGAAAATGGTTCCAGCAAAGGAGATCTAAACAATGGGATGTGTGCACTGCAGAGCAGGTTCAGGGCAGGGGCAAGAGACATACAGCAAAAAAGCATTTAAAACCAAACCACACCAAGCATTTGTCCCAGAAGTAGTATCCTAACACTGCAATTAAGCCATTAATCTATGTCACAAAGGCTTATGTAAAGCCTTGCACATTACAAGGAGAAGCATTTATTCTCCACTAATTAGCACTAAGTATGAACTGCTATACTAACACAGACTTTAAAATAACACAATAAACAAAAGTGATTTTTCCCAGGTTGTTCCAGCCTTAGTAAGGGTAAGAAAACTGTTTATATTAAAAAAAAAAATCTCTGCATGCACCTAATATAAATTTTTGCCAATAGTCTCACCTTTTACCCTTTTGGATGGAGAGCTTTCTGATGTGAGAAACAGCTGTTAAAATATAATTCAGGCCAAAAGTGAACAACTGAGAGTAATTCCTTCTTTCCTACATCTGTTTCAATTCTTTATCCACCTGTTCTCTTTGATTTCTTTATTGTTGTTAGAACTCCCACCTTTACATTTAGCAAAAACTGTTATTGTTCTCTAAACAAGAATATCTGTTCAGCAATGATTCCCATGGAGTTATGGGTGAAAATCACCACAGACAGCATTCTAAAAATGCCCCAGTTCTGGTTTTCTAACGCTTCACAGGTACCAGTTTGGTCAGCACCTAAAAGGAAACTTTTTCAGGAAACAAAAATATTTCTGCTGGGAAAGAGTGGAAGGAAGAGACTGAGGATATTTGGAACATCTGGAAATAAGGAGCAGTCCACAGCTTTCATCCCAAAAAAATCTAAAACAAAACAACAAATCACCAAAACAGCAAACCTCAAACACCAGGACGGTGTCCTGCAAAGTGCAGCCTCAGGGAACACTTTCAGGAGCAGCTTAACTGATTTTGATCCCTGTCAGTGCCTGATGGGCGGGCCTGCCTCTCCCTGTTGGATGCACAGGCACAGACACAGCTCCATGGATTCAATTTCCAAACGGTGCTAATTGCTGGTGGGTTTGGCACCACACCACCACTTCCACCTGCACTTAAGGAGCAAGGAAAACAGACAGAGCAATGGAAAAGAGGGTTCCCCTCTCCAGCAGTAATATAATATCAAACCTGTTCCTGAAATTCCACATTTCCAGATCCATACAGTTACCACAAAAATTCAAGCTTTCAAAGCTCAAACACCTACTTGGAGCAATCAGATCATGACTCCATTTTGGAGTGAATGCAGAAAGTATTTACCTTTATTTTTCTACTCTGCTTTGAGAACGAGATCACTATATTAAGAGAAGCCTAACTCTGAAGCAGTAAACCTGCAGGTTAAAAGAACAACTGCAAGTGAAGTCACAGCAAGGTTTCAGCACTTTCCAGCAGCAAAATTCCCACAGAGCTCAAATGAGAGAGGAGGCAGGCTCCTGTCCATTTTATCTAAAGGTTTTATTTTCATTGCACTACACCTGCAGGTGTTACTTACACATAATTTTCATCTATTTAGCAAAAACGAGGCACAGTACAAGATTGTGCCCGGGGAAGCACCCTTCCCAACAATGAGAAAAGAGGAATGGTTTGGATTGGAAGGGATTTTAAAGCTCACCCCATTCCAGCCCCTGCCATGGGCAGGGACTCTTTCCACTATCCCAAGCTGCTCCCAGCCCTGTTCAACCTGGCCTTGGACACTTTCATGGATGGAGCTTCTCTGGGCACCCTGTGCCAGGGCCTCACCACCCTCACAAGGAGGAGTTCCTTCCCAATATCCCATCCATCCCTGCCCTTTGGCAGTGGGAAGCCATTCCTGTTGTCCTGGCACTACAGTTCCTGCCTTCCCTCATTAACTTAAGAGCTGCACTTCTCTGGGCTAAGCCACATAGCTCAAGTGAAGCTTCCACTAAACTTATCCCATCCACTCTCTCAAACTTCTGCCAGGTGAGAGAAGCATCAAAATTCCTACACGTCTATTTTTTTTTTTTTTTTTTTAAACTGGAGAGGGCACAAAATCATTGGAGTATGTGCTGGTCTTTGTTGTTGTCAACAGCCCCCAGACAGGATTAGGGCAGACACCAC
This sequence comes from Cettia cetti, assembly GCA_013401135.1. Classification (NCBI taxonomy): domain Eukaryota; kingdom Metazoa; phylum Chordata; class Aves; order Passeriformes; family Sylviidae; genus Cettia; species Cettia cetti. The sequence continues at coordinate 65,988 of VZUI01031742.1, forward strand.
AGGCTTAGCTCCGGCGGGATTTGCTCCAGGTTGTCTGGAGGCTGACTGAAACGCTTCCTGCTGCCCGGAAAGCACCGATAACACCCTGGGACTGCTCACCTGCTTCACAGCAGGCACCGCCAGCACCTCGGCGGCCGCCGGGGCCACGGCTGCACTCTGACAGCTTTCTTAGACCGGAAAAACTCCCTTTTTCATATCAAATACAAGAGCGTGAGAGCTCCGCGTCTGCAAACAGGACCGGAGCACCCCGAAAGCCGGGCATTCCATTTCCCGAGCATCCCGTGCCGCGCAGCACCCCATTCCCCGAGCAGCTCGTACCCCTAAGCACTCCCGTTACCTGCACACCGCATTCCCTGAGCACCCCGTTCCCCGAGCACCGCCTTCCCGGGGCACATCGTTCCCTCAGCACTCCGTCATTCGGACACTGCGCTCCCCAAGCATCGTGCTCCCTGCGCCCCCCGTTCCCGGCGCACCCCGTATCACTGAGCTCCCTGTTCCCTGCGCACCCCGTATCAGTGAGCTCCCTGTTCCCTGCGCACCCCATATCCATGAGCACCCCGTTCCCTGAGCACCCCATATCCATGAGCACCCCGTTCCCTGAGCACCCCACATCCGTGAGCACCCCGTTACCTGAGCACGCCGTATCTCCGAGCTCCCCGTTACCTGAGCACCCCGTACCCCGAGCTCCCCGTTACCTGAGCACCCCGTACCCCGAGCTCCCCGTTCCCTGCGCAGCCCGTATCCCCGAGCTCCCCGCTACCTGCGCAGCCCGCTCCCTCAGCTCCGCGTCCCCGGCCGGCCCCGCCGCTCCTCCCCGCGCCGGACCCGCAACGTCACCTCCGGGCGCGCGCCGCCTGCGGGCGGGCTTTACAGCGGGGGCGGAGCCCGAGCGAGTGAGGCGGGACCCGACCATAGAGCGGGGGCGGGGCCCGAGCGAGAGAGGGGGCGGGGCCCGAGCGAATGAGGGGGGCGGGTGGGGTGACGGGGCGTGGGCGAGAGCTGATGGAGCACGGGCGGGGTCTGAGGGATGTAGGCGGGCTTTAAAACCTGTGGGCGGAGTCAGATGCAGCGCGAGGGAGTCAAGGAGGAGTAGGCGGGGTCTTGGGATATGGGCGGGGGGTCTGAGGGGAGTGGGCGGGGTCTGAGGGGTGTGTGAGAGCACGTGGGCGTGGTCTAGTGTGTGTGGGCGTGGTCTAACGCGTGGCTGCGGCCTGAGGCGGCGCGCGGGCGGGTTTTGGGCGGGAATGCGTGAGGCGGCCTCGGGCCGTGCCCGTGAGGGGCCGGGCATGGCGGGTACGGTCGGGACCCGCAGCACCTCGGGCCGTGCCCGTGAGGGACCGGTCGAGGTGGGCACCTCGGGCCGTCCTGAGGTGCTCCCGACGAGCCCTGGCAGGGCAGGATGTGTGCAGGAATCGCCGCTGGGCCGGGCAGGGCTGCCGAGAACTGGGACAGTATCGCCTGCGCGGGCCGGCACGGACAGACGAGCGCCGGACTCGTGGCTGAGTGCGGTAAGGGCAGCCAAACCACGACTTGGTATCTGAGTTTTACCCTGCTTTAGAGTACTTGGTGACAGCAGCCCCAGTATTCTAATATTACCTGGGAGTTCTCTAAACATCAAGTTACTACCTGTGTGGCCAAACTAGATATTAAGATACCAAGCTTTGACAGACACTTTAAACACTGTAGTTTACTGCTGGACACAAAAGAGTTTCTTTAATGCTACATCATCAAGGGAGAATAGAAAAGATATTGGTTACATGTATCTTTTTGCCACCTTCATTGACACGTTACTGTCTCCAGCAAGAAATACCCCTCTACAGCCATTTATGTCGGTTTTGTCAGGAGCATACGAACATTTACATCACATCTCAGCCTTCTTCAGCCATTCCTACTGCTTTTCAGTCTGACCCCTCACGTTGTTCCAGGATGTTGGATTGTTCCACGGGATGCCACTGCAACACAACAGCGCCTCAAACCACGTGTAATGCTGGGAGTGAGGGCACTGTCACCTTGACTTTGTCCAGTGGTGTTCCCAAGTCTTCTGTAGTATTCTTGTTTGCTCCTAAGGACACCCATGTTGATTTAGTGCTTAGGGAATGGGATCCTTGGAGCACTAAGGAATTTTTCTGAAGCTGCTCCAAATTTCCCTTTATGCTTCTGTTTTCTCCTTCTAAAGTCAGTTTTATGGTTGATAAGGGAAAAGAGAGAAAATTAAGAGGGCAAAGATGAGCACTAGCATCCATTCACCATTTATAGGGATGACAGCAAGTATCCTTTGCTGGCTTTGCTCTTTTATGGATAAAGTCCTGCATGGCTTGTGATGATATTGTCCATTGTAAACCAGCACCTGTGATAAATACACACACACACATGCACACACAATGGAAAAGCACAGCAATACCTGTCAGATGGCACTAAGAGCTTATGTGTGCTCACAATTTAAAGAATTCTGCTCCCAGCTTTTATTTCTCCCCCAGTGGAAGCTGGGACAGCCACATCCATCATACCCTGATTTGCACACTAGGCAAGGAAAGGTTTTTGCTGCAGGTCACTGATAGTCTGGGAACAGTTTCTCAGAGAAGCTGTGGCTGCCCCATCCCTGGAAATGTCCAAGGCCAGGTTGGATGGGGCATGGAGCAGCCCGGAACAGTGGAAGGAGCCCCTGCCCACGGCACGAGGCTGGAACGAGATGGGCTTTAAGGTCCCTTCCATCTCAAACCATCCTGTGATTCTATCACTCCACGGCATTCCTGGTTTGCCGTGAATCATCCGATTGAAGTTCTCCCCCTGCACAAGCAATACCACGGCTTGCCAGGAGGTGTTGCTTTGAAACCACGCAAATATCAGAGCTCAAAAGTCAAGAGATAGGCTTGTATTATTAAAAATAACCAGCATACTTTGTTCTGGCAGGGAAAAATCGAGGTCTTACTTTTGAAACGGCAATTTTTGTTTAAGACATTTAGATCTTAAATGCCTAGGGTGGTATGGAGTGAGATAAATATGGAACAGAACTCACTTGGTGGGAAATGCTGTGAGTTTGTACATTGCTAACATATCTGTCAGACCAGCTTTATGTGTGCAAAGTGTCCATGGCTTTTTGTTTGCAGTGCTGGATGCTAAAATATACATAAATACAGACCAGGCTTGATGCAGTGGGGATTTTTAGAGGGGTAATCCTGGGATTTTTTAGAGGGGTAATCCTGGGTTTGAGGAAGCCAAGGAGCAGGGTAAAGCCTCAGTAAGAAAAAAGTCCTTCAAGGCCAGTTTGGACAGGGCTTGGAGCAACCTGGTGTAGTGGAAAGTGTCCCTGGCCATGGCAAGGAATGGGATGAGATGAGCTTTAAAGTCCCTTTCAACCCAAACCAGTGTGTGATTCCATGCTTACAATGTCGTGCTCACAGGGCTGTGCTGCTGCTCTCCACACCTGCACATGCACTTTTTAAACAAAAATGAGCTCTTTGCTTCTCAGGAGGAATGCAGAGTTGGATATACAGCTGTTCTCTACCTGCATACTAGGTTTTAAGTTATTAAATGTATTAACTGGGGCCAAGTTAACTATGCATTTAATTATGCCCAGCCTTACTTTGCAAAACAAAACATGCAGTAAAGATTCCAAGACATTTTAAACCCTTTTTTTACTACAGGGAAAAAAAAAAAAAAAAAAAAAAAAAAAAAAAAAAAAAAAAAAAAAAAAAAAAAAACCACAAAAACAAACAAACAAACAAAAAAACACAAAAGCAAACCCAAACAAACAGTCCTCAAAGGATACCCAGCTAGGATGAAAAGGTTTTTAAATATGTCTTCCTCATATCAAGCTGAAACAACCTTCATGGCTGAAAGAAGCTGTGGCTCTTCAGCAGAAATTTAAACTCTGAACTAGGATGATATTCCGTGGCCCACAATGTACCTCTCTGTGGTGTTGTGCTCCAGCTGTGCCTTTGTGAGAGCTCCCTGTGCCAGTCCTGAGGCACTGAGCTCCAGCTCACTGAGGCTCTGGGAGGCTGGGTTTTGGAGACAGTTTGGGAAAGGATCTCAGTTATCAGAGGACACCTCCAAAGGGTGTGATAACCAGAGGAGACTTTGAAAACTATTTTGTGATCAAATATTTACCAGCATTGCCTTTTACCATGCCTGAAGGGGCCAGACAAAGACTACAAAGGTTTAACAGCTCTTTTTAAAATCAATAATTTTTAAGGGAAAAAAATTAAAATCCATAGCTGTAAAAGGGAAAGCAAAAATCAGTTGTTGGATTTAGCTGGGCCTCCAAGCTGTCATTTCAACAGCAAGGTGTAATTCAGGCCTGCAGATTGGAGCAGATGATGACAAGAAGCAGTAAGTTTTCAGAGTTCCTGCCCCTCCCAGCACTGTGGCCATGGGCTTTACCACAAATCTCCACTCAGGTTGCACAGTACAATAAGGTCTGGTAAGACCTTCCATCTTCCTCAGAGGTTGTTCCCAGAGAAATATTCTGCTCCTCCAGCTGGAACATTACTGCAGTTACCTTTCTCAGTGTCTCTGGGTGCAGAAATGGATGGGGTTTGTCCAGCTGTCAAAAAAAAGCATTTTCCAGAAATTTTTGTTCTGTGTGAATAAGGTTAGAGCAAAATAAGGTGCTTCTTCTGGAGTACCTTGCAGCACTGATACTGGAATGAAAATTAAGCTGAGGCTCCTATAAATAAAGCACTTGTTATTATCATCCAGCACTTCCTGAACAGGCTGATTTAGCTGGGGAGCTGTAGGAGACTTGACACATTTGTGTTGCTCCAGCTCAGAAAGAAGCAGGACTCCTTTTCTTCTACTAGGGCACTTTCTGAGGGGTTCAGAAGACAAAGCATAACATTCACATCCATTAAATTCTGTCCTTTGGTGAACACCCTCATTCCCACCTCTGGAGTTTCTAAGGATTTGCTATTCCTGTCCTAGAAGCCTTCTTCCAGAGCTGGGTGCTAGGTGTATTTTCTGAGCACTAATTTGTGGTCCAAAGACCAGAGATCAGAGGGATCTGGGATAGATCTCCTTTCTTCTGGCAGGCCTAAGGCTGGAGGGAGCTGCCACCCTGTCCTGTGGTTGCACAGCCCCCAGCAGCTTTCCAGCCAAGCACAAAGTGCCAGGCAGCCCCTGCACAGCTTCAGAACAGCAGGGCTCACAGGGGCCTGCACAAGCCCTTGGGGAAGCACACTAAAGCTACAGCAACAATCTGCACCTCCTGATAATATTTTGCCAAGGTGAAGTGCATTGACAGGCTCTGCAACCTGCATCCCTCCCACGTGAAAGATCAGCTTAGAGGTACAGAGCTGCACAGCCTTGGGTCTGATTGCTGAGAGAGGAAAACCCAGCCAGAAGCATAACTGGGGCCTGTGCCACACACTTACCTTTTGCCCTGGCTTTGGGAGCTGGATTTAAGCTCAGACCTTTGCACTTGGTCATTGCACAACTTCCAAGACTTAAAATTTCTATGCTGTTCACACTGAAATGCTTTTCTTCTTCTCACTACCAAACTCCCTTCATCTTGAAGGGAAAAGTGGGAAAAAAAGGCAAGCATAAGGCCTACAACCTTAAATGTTACTTGAACTTTTCCATGCCAATGTAGATTTTTTTTTTTTAAATACCTCTGTTTTCCAGAGCACTGCTTTCTTCTGTGTTTATTTGGGCTTGAAACGAGGCTATTTTATCACAGCTACAGCAATTGTATTGTAAAAAGACAAGCAGATCAGAGCTGTAAATTATAAACATAAAGTACAACTTAGAGTGATCTTTGGTTCCATTCTGGTTAATAAAAACTCAACAGACCAGCTAGCTCTCCAAGGCATCATTTACACCATTTTTATAAACTCCCAGAACGTGCTGTTTTACAAGCAAATGGCAGAGTTATTGCTAATTTGGGGAGGGGGTGTTTGTAACATTATATAATAAATACCACAAGGGCTGGAGAGATCCACCACAACAGCTATAACAATAAAAGTTATAGACAAGTAGCAATATAGGTTGCTCTGAGTGAAGGACCTTTCTGTTCATGTAAATCAATTTCTAAAATTGTGTACACATGTTCCAGACCAGGGAAGGAGCTGTAGCCATTCTGCCCAGGGACTGACTTTTAAAGGCCAAGAGACATAAAGGGGATATTATAGAGATATAAATAAGAATATAATAATATATAGAAAAGAATTTTCTCTGTCCGTTAAATAACATTTTAGAGCAACAGATATATGTAACATTAGAAACTATGTTTCCTTCCATCTCCCAGCACTTTTTACAGTGGCATTACTGAGTGCACTGAGCTGAGGGGCTGGTGTGAAGTGATGCCCAAGGGGATCAGGGGACAGAGCTTGCCTGGAGCACACATTAAATCCCAGTGTTGCTCCAGAATAGTTTTTTTCACCCAGCATACAAGATGCCAATCCAACAGTGAGTCGAGGTATTTGATTTGTTTACATTTCTGCACAGAAAGGAGGCTGGCTGGCAAATCCACAAAGCTAGCATGACAACTATCAAAACTTTTCACTATTTATACATTTTAGCAAATGAAGGTATTGATGTTCATTGGCTGCAAGTTAAATCATTCTCTTATTAATTAGTAGCCTATCTTCTATTGAATAAGGATTCTTAATTTCTCATGCTGATTAGCCCAATCATTCTCTTCTTTTGGGTCAGTGGTTCCTTTGGTCATTGGTCATGATCTGCCCCTGCAGGAATTGCCTTGCACCCAGTCAGGGCTGATTTCAGCACAATTGCTGGGTTGGGTTTATTTGTTTCTTCCTTGGCTTGGGAGTTCTGCCAAATGTCCTTGTGGCCTCTAAGTTCTGCCTTCTGTGTGCCCACTCTCAGTGGCACCTCACACTCATCCTCATCCTTCTTCCCAAGTGCTGTCAAGCTTCCCCCCTAGGACTGAGATCACAGGAACATGTGGAGCCCTAGACCTTAACAAGGCAATTCTACCAAGAAGGAATTTCTCTTTCCAACACCTGAACATCACTTAGAGCTTGCGAGCTGCTGTTTCACGGGTGAAATCTCCTTTCTTGTTGATTAGGCATGAAAGTTACAAAGATCAAACATTAATGAACATCCTTTCTTAAGAAAAATGCCCACATTCCGCATTTTGCCACCGCAGCAGACGCAGCTCTGCAGGCCGGGGGCAGCCCCGCGGTGAGCGGGCGGTGAGGGCGGGCTGCGGGCGGGGCGCGGCGGGGGCTGGCCCGGGGACACGGGGACACAGCGGGAGCGCTCGGCATGGAGCGCTACGCCAGGGCCTCGGCCGTGGCCGTCATCCGGCTCCGCAACCCGCCGGTCAACGCGCTCAGGTACCGCCCGCGCTCCGCGGAGAACGCCGGCCCGGGCTGGGGGCTCCCTTGGGGGCGGGTGGGGGATTCTCCGATCTCCTGCCTTTCCGCCTCACTCCCTCTCTCCGTGCCCGAGGGAGGCTCCGCCCGGTCCCGGAGGGGCAGCGGCCCCAGAGAGCCTCAGACGGGACTTTTACACCGCTCAGTACTCGCAGAGGCCCGGGCGCCTCCTTCAGAGCTAGCTTGGATCTCGCTTTGCAAACAACTGGCTGAACTTTGCCGTAACTTCTGCTCTTTCTTGTAATTTCTAGTCAGGGGGTTTCACAGGGGAGGTGCCAGGCTCAGCAAACCGCACTTTCTGCCATCTCCCCTGGAGGACGTTTAAAAACTTTGCCAATTTCTCATCACCTTCCAGTCTTTAAACATCAAGACGCTGCTCCAGCAGCAAAGCACAGCAGCGTTAGCTCGGCCTGCAGTGCCTTCAGCGCTGTTTGGAACAGGTCAATCCTCACATTTCCTGGTGCGATTGCCTGCCCCGCACAGCGCTCAGTGGCTGCCTGGCAAATCCCTGCGCTGTCCAAATGTGCACAGGGCAGAGGGCAAAGGGCTCTGTGGATATCAGCTGCGGTTCAGCAAGCAGAGCTGGCATCAGGATTAAACCCAGCCAAGGCTATCAGAAAGCAGTTCATTTGGCCTTTAAAAACGATTAAAGAATTGCCTTCTAAATACTGATTTGATCAATCAGTATTTTGCAATCTCAAACACAAGCCAGTGAAAAACAAAGTCTAACATCAATCTGTAGGAGCCTCTGAAATTTTAGTTTTTCATGTGTCTTGAAAGGATTTATGTGCTTTTGGTTTTACAATTACTTGTGGGGTTTAGTTCATTTAGTTCTGAGTAGCACATAAACCCTTTCTAAACAGTTGTAGTTGTTCAGTGACAGTGGCCACTATCTATTCAGTCTGTATTCACAAGCCCCACTGCAGCTGGACTTGACCTATAAATGAGAAAGTTTGTTAAAAAGAAGCACATAGAGACAAGGAAGAGCACGAAGAGGAGATGAAACCTGACTCTCTTAAGTAGCAAAGCTACACTGTAGCTGGCAGTGCTCACTTTTCTGTTGCAACTTGTTTAGAATTGCAATAAGAACATTTTCACAAACTCAGGTAATTACCATGAGAAACCTGGAGTGACTTAATGAGTTTCGATTAACCAGACATGTAAGACTCCCAGAACTGTATGGTCCTGTGCCCAAGACCAGTCTAAGAAAACTTCCAAGCCGTGCTCACAATAAACTTTCAATCCTTACCATGAAAAATGCAAAATACAGACCTAAAGAATCATAGAACCAATGAGGTTGAAAAGACCTTTAAAATCCCTGAGTCCAACCATCGACAGTTACAGATAGGTGCTTAAGGAACCTTAACTCCCCTCTTTTGAGAAGTCCTGGAGGAAGCCCAAAGTCAGCTCTGCCTTTGAACAGCAACAGCACAACAACTTCTTCAGGACAGATCTCTGCCTTTACTGCCTTTTCCTCCTGGCCCTGCAGTGCCCTCACAGCAAGGTGCAGTTCTGATTCACCAGGGGCCACAGATAGTGTGCTTGGGGTCCTGTCCCTCAGCCCTACAGGGAAAAGGGAAGGCTCTGGCAGACTTCAGATCCATTAAACCACAACTTGAGACATGTCTGTGGTCTTTGGTGGCATGCCAGGGTAATACCTGTTTTAAAAGAAATCCGTAATTCTCACACCCTTGCCGTTGGGTAGGTGTTAGCTGAGATCTGACTGCAGCTAGGAAAGGTAGAGCTGATCCCTGAGTGCTCCTCCTGCTTCTGCCTATTTCTGATCTGGACCTCAGGGAGCAGGTTTGTTAGAGCTGTTGGAAATGTTTGACTGCACAGGTGATAGCAAGCAGTGAAAGTTCCTGACAGGAGCCATGTCCTGCAATCCTGAAAATTTCATTTCACAGCAGGCACAAATGCTTTTTAAGACTGGTGAGTTTTTGCTGCTGTGCTCCTGCCTCCCCTACCTCTCCCCATTATCCATTTTCCCCCTCCTGGGCCATCACACTGGCCATTAGCACTTTAGAAGCCGCTGGTGGGCAGGAATTGCTTTCTCCTGTCTGACACCGTCCTCTGCTGTGTAACTGCTGGGCACTGCTTTCCTGAGAAATGTGTGCTGACTTAAAAGTCTGGCAGCAAATTTAGTTCCCACACAGACTCCCCTTTAAGCTAATTGCTCTCTCCACCAGCAGAGGTGGCATGTGCCAAATTTGATTTGTTGGGAAGGCTTTTTCCTAAATTGCAGAAGTTTAATATTCAGAGATATACACTGACAAGACCATGGCATTGAGAGAGGAGATTTAGATATGCAAAAAACTGGGAATTCTGGGGAAGAGAAAGACAAAATTTGCAAAAGGAAGGACTGACTCCCCCTCCTCAGCAGAGGCAGGCTGCTGGCACTGGGAATTAGAAGGACTTTAAGGAGTATTTCAACTTTTGAGCTGACAAGGACAGAAAAGCTCCAGGGAGGATAGGGGAGGCCATGCAGTAGGGGAGCTTATGTGTGAGATTCTATGAACTGTGACAACATAACAGGTTTGATTGGGAAAGGCATTCCCTGGCTGCCAGGATTGTCCTTCTGACCCTGATCATCATAAAAATCAGAAAATGTAAAGGAGATGAGAGAAGCTGCAGTTTCAGACAGGTAGCAATGAGGGCAGAATGTGATTGCCCATGGATCAGCACCTCATTGGGATGAGATACAGAGAAAACTCTGGGATGAATAAGCATCTGCACCCTAAAACAACTATTCCAAAATTCCACCCAAAAGATTCCACTCTGGCTCTGACCCTAATTTACGTGCAGGACTGTTCAAGCTGTATTGGCAATTTGTCACAAAATAATGTGTGACAGTAGCTACTACAGAGCTGGATCTGACACTGAAGCAAGAGAGAGCAGAGCAGGTAACTCCAACACAGGTCCCCAATTTTAAGTAGGGGATTATGTAATACCCAGCAGTTAGTTCAAAGAAAAACACTGCAGGAAGCTGTCCAAAGAAAAAGGAGCCCGAGACAATTAGAGAGCCTGGATTGTTGTTGTTCAAGTTTGAGATTTTCAGGTTTTTGAAGAATATTAGAAGCTGAGAAAAATACAAAGGGGAAGGACCAGACCTGCACTTTTTCCATAAACAATATTTTCCACTGTTGGATTTGAGTCTCACTTCTGTAAATGTGACTAAGTAAATGTTCAGGCTTCCCTTATATTACCTTTTTTTTTTTTTTTTTTTTTTAATGAAAGAACATTCACAGACTCCAGATAAAATGTGAAATAATGAAGGTAAATAGTAAAACAGTAGGTAAAATTAAGGTAAATAGTAAGATAAATAAAACCCTGTTACAAGTCCAGCATATCACAGTAACTGAAATGGGTTGCATAAAATAAAAACAACCTGATATGGTAACCTCCAAGAATATTCTCTTCCTCTGGTGTGCACCCACTCTTGAACAGCACCTGTTTCAAGTACCTGAAACCTGGAACACTGAATCACCTTGGCAGAAGCACTTTTCTTGCAGGAATAGTACCCATGGTGGAACTGACTGCAGGTCATGGGATGCAACCTTGGAAAGCATGGAGAGAATTTTTGTATTGTTACTGCTAAATGAATGACAGTGTCACAGTAATGGAATACTTTTGAAAATTACAGTGACTTTTTGTTTCTTCAATGCTCTAGCAGTTTGAAGCTGGGATTCTCCTGAGTATTTTTACAATTCTACTGTCATATATTTTACTATGATGCTTTAATTGAAAATTACATCTTTTAGTGCCAGTTATAGCACGTGACAAAGCAGTGCAGTCTGTGTGTTGGACTGTGACATATCCAAGACAAACTTATCACTCCATCTTAGGAAAACAAGAAACTGCAAAAAGTCTGGGTTTTCTTCCTTTTTATCCCACAAAAGTTCCCACTGGGAAGAAGCTATATGGAAATAGAAGAGATATTTAGCCAAGTACCAAGTTGGATTATTCACTGCCATAAACAGTCCTGTTGGGTTGATAAAGACGAGACAGGGATCAAACTGATTTTGTGGCAGCCTTGATAGCTAGTTTTTATTTTGGTAGCAGTATGTTGTTGTAAGTGCTGAGGGCTTGTAACTGATTTCCTCCACAGAACCCTGAGCCTTTCCATTTGCTGCAGACAACCCTTCTAGATGGGCATTTTGCATCTGTTGGTCACATGCCTGGAACAGACAGAAATACTGATTGCCTCTTGTCTGTTCCTGACAGAATTGTGCCATTTGTCTATACAACAGTTGCAAATTAGCGATTTCACATTTGTTTGGATCATGGAACATATTTTTTCTGCCTCTTTGCACCATGGTTTGTAGAGTGTGATGACATTTCCTAATGGCTTTCCCTGCAATCTCCCAGCCCTTGGGTGATTTTGGTATTGCTGTGGCCTGGCTCTTCGCTGATGCACAAACAGAACTCAAAGAGCAGCAAGCATTGGGTGCAGCCTGTGGGTGCTCCTCAAATAGCAGCAACCACAGATATGCCAAGGGGAAGGAGATAAGATGCATTTTTTTAACATATTAAAGCACATTTAGTGTATAAACTTTGGAAAGGTTTTCATATTCTGCTATGTTGACCTACATGCAGTGGAGGGACCTTTACTGACTCACCTCACAGTTTTACTTTGACGTGGCCAAATTATTTTCATATGAAGTTTCAGTCTTCAGAACCAGGACTAACATCAGACTTCAGAGTTGCCTGTGATGCCTGGATTGGGCAATTGGTACATAACTGGATGTTCTCTCTCCAAAAATAACACTTCTCCTAGTCTCTGGCTATCAGGGCTCAGGGCTCCCACTGACCCTTCTGTGTAGCACTTATACAGGCAGCAGATGGTCCTGGAGACCCTCCTAGACAGCCTTCCTCAGCCAGCAGCCCTGATTGTTAGACTTTGCCAATGGTTTGTCTTTAACTTTTGATTTTGAAGGAGGAATATGCTGAAGTTGGCTGGGATTCCTTCACACAGCTGCCTTACAGGGAGCTCCTTGGGCTCACAGGTTTCCCTTCACAGACTATGGATTCCCACATGAATTCTGCAAGCATTGCTCTGTAAAAATGTCTGTACACAAGAGTACAATGATGTGTTTCTCATCTACTTCATGACAAGCTTCCTTTTTAGATGAAATGCCCTCTAATACATAGAGCAATATGCACAAGCTGAGTATGCCTCAGGCCTTTTTATTAGTTCTGTGTAATTAACACTGCTCCTCTCCACAGGGCATCAGCAGAGCTCTGCTCCCTTTTCCTCAGCACCAAGCTTACATGTGGAGCTGGGCTCAGGGTTTGGAGAAGGTCTAGGAAGGAAAACTGGTTTTATAAAGGACTGGGCAAGTGTGGATGATATTTCTTGGATATTCCTCCAACTGCTTGGGGCTCAGATCTTCTGTACCAGAGGCATCTCTACACATGCACACAGAATAGTCTCTCACAAACTATATCAGTATGTGTGTATATATTTTAGTATCTAAATTATATATACATAAAATTTGTATTAATATTTCTATTAATAAAGTCTTAATGCTCCTATTTTTACCTACTATCACTACTGTTACCACCTTCTAAAACAAACTAGGTTCTCCAAGTCCATCCATACAAACACATTAATTAGCTTAAAAGAGGCAAATGCAAAGTGGACATACAGTTTTTAAATATCTGATTTGAAAAAACACTAGTTATGCTTCTACGGATCCGTTTTGAAATTCTTCATTAATTCTTTGCTGGCCACATTTACTGCTGGTGTCTGCAGAGCTACCTGTTCAAGATGGGTCAAGACATTTCTGTGTAGTGTTTCATGTCCAAATTCCCTTTGACAGGATCCCACACCAGTTTAAGTCTGGACCTGTGGGCAGATCTTCACAAGGTGAAAGCATTATTAACACCAGCAGAGCCTGTGTCAGGTGTTTGAAAGATAACATTTTTATCCCTAGAGCTCCTTGCAAAAAGTTCTTAGATTGTCAATGGTTTAGCATTAATTACTTCTAAATTATGCTAAACTGTTTTCTTGAAAATCTGAATGTATAATTCATAAAGACATCTTCAAAAGAACATTTCCCTGTGCTGCTTGTTGTGGAAACAGCAGTGTCACAGCCTGAAGATGAGTCTCCAGGCAGTGACTGACGGGTTGGCAGCCAGCCTGTTGGGTTTGGGTGCTTGTCCTTGGAGTAAGAGGGAGAGTAAGGACAAGATTCACCTGGAGAGGCTGTGGCAGCAGCAGGCATGGGGACACCTGTTGGACACGGTGCTCATTTGCTCTGGGCTGCTCAGTGTTTGTAACACAGACCTCTTGGAAGGGGGATGCAGCTGATGGCTGCTCACTGAATCTCCATTTTATTTCAGTCTGGCAGTTCTCCAGGCTTTAGAGGATGGGCTGAAGAAAGCAGATGCAGATCCCTCAGTGAAAGCTGTTATGATTTGTGGTGAAAATGGGAAATTCAGTGCAGGTAAGACATCAAACACAAGCTGAGCAAAAGATGAAACACTCTCCACCCATTGTATCTGAAGTTTCTCTGCCTCATAATACTGCTGACAAAAGTCCTGATTTGGCTGGAATGGTCACAGGACAGGGTGCTTTGTCTATTTTGCTGTGCCACAATTGACATGGGGCACGTGACAAGCTGGGCCTTGAAACAGGCCAGAAGTAAGAGGTCTGTTCATACTGAAATGAGGGACAGCTGCTCAGCTCCATAACATCCTGGTGTTTCCTCAGCCTCTGTAGCTTTGTTTATGTAAAATCTCTGGACCATTTACTGGTCTAGTGTACCTGGGGTGGGGCAGTGGTGAATAACAGATCTCCAGTTGAAAAAGCCTGAAAAGCTAGGGAATTTCTGTGGAGTTCTGGAGTTCTTGTTAGTAGTAACTTGCACTTAACTGTTCCAGGCTCAATATTACACCAAGAATGCTCTCCAACTTCTGCTCTGACTGCATCATCCTTACTGTTACTCTGTATTTTTGTACTCAACCTTCCTCGGAGCTCTGTGAACAGGATCAAGGATCCAGGGTTCCTTGAAGGCGGTCCAAAAAGGGGTTGATCCCTGTTAACCCCTCTCCTGCCAGCAGCATGCTCTGCAAGAACTTGGGCATCTGTGAGCAGCTGTGTCCAGTAGCACAGAGGGAAGGATTGCTCCAGTCACCGCCTCGCCCACTAATTCCTCCTAATGTCATGGTGCTCCCTCAGGAGCTGACATCCGAGGATTTTCCTCTCCGAAGAGACGTGGAATTGCCCTGGGCCCCATCGTGTCTCTCATCGAAAGCAGCGAGAAGCCGGTGGTGGCGGCCATCGAAGGCGTCGCTTTGGGAGGAGGCCTGGAGGTGGCGCTGGGCTGTCACTACCGCGTTGCACACGTGAAGGTAACACACCCGGCGGGCCAGAGGGGCTGCTGAACGCATCGGGAGACAGCTACAGATGGCACGAGCAGCGGGGCAGGGTGCCTTTCCTGGGACCCTCTGCCCAGAGGCTTTATAGCTATAGGATACAAGTCTGTGTGCTCAGACATTCTTCACCTACACCACCACCCTTGACGTCTTCCTTAAGTCACACTAACTAATTTCAAGTAATTTCTAAATATAAAGTAACTAGTAGCATAAGATGGCTGCATAGAAATTTCAGTAACCAAATGTTAATTTGCCCTAGGTCTCATTATCTCTATTCTGATGCAGACAGCTGTATCTTACTGACTCATGCAGCGTGACTTTCTCTTATTTATTTTTTTCCCCCGCCCTGTGAATTTTGCACTTTTCTGCTCATGGCCTAGTTTCTATAGGTAGTTGAAACTTAGCTAGCATGGAGCATTTATGGTTAGATTCCTCATGAGCTCTGGCTCCCCAGGGAGCTCTTCAACCAAAAGGCAGCTTGAAGAATCTTCAGGAATGATCTGGGTTCTTTTGAATCCCCTCCTTCAAGGTTCAGGAATGCTGAACTACCTTGAGCAGTACCTGTCCCCTTGTGCAGACTCCTCACTGACAGGGCCATCCCCTCACTTCTGCAGTGAGTCACTTTCTCTGTGGCAGTGTGGGCTGCTGTAACAGCATAAAGAGATATTCCACATCATGCTCTGTGCCACCTCAGGTGAGGACCATGGAATCACAGAATCATTAAGATTGGAAAAGACCTCCGAAATCACTAGGTCCAACCTTTGACCAACTACCACCACGGCCACTAAACCACATCATGAAGTGCCATGATTACTGGAACTATAAGTAGTGGTCTTAAAGTAACTCAAAATCTCTTAAAACCTCAGTAGAAAATATGGAAACCATTTTTTAAAAGGCAACAAAATCTAGATACATACTTTAAGAGAAGACCTCCATCCACTTCCTGCTACCCCTGGCTTATCTGCCACGACTCTACCGGATGTCAAATGCACCAAGAGACATTTGAAGGAAGATTAGGGAAGAGTTCAGTGGTGTTCAAAGCCAGGTTAGACGGGGCTTTGAGCAACCTGGTGTAGTGGAGGGTATCCCTGCCCATGGCAGGTAGTGAAACAAGATGGGTTTTAAGGTTCCTTCCAACTCTTTACTGAACTTGCAAGAATTAGAGTAGGGAGATCAAAGTTAAGCCAGTGTGCCCTCCAACAGCTGGTAACAACTATTTGAAAGTATTATTGACATGTGTCAATCTAGGGAATGCTGCTGGCCCTACAGCTCTCCCTCAGTGCTGTACTAACACAGAAATCCTCTGAAAGGTCATGCTTTCCTTGTGCATTTACACAGAAACCCTTGAAATAGTCAAGTGGTTTTTTCCTTAAATATTTTATGTACCAAAAAGCAAGGATGAAGTTTCTATGTAGAAATTCTGAGGCTTCCTAGAGGAGCAATGCGACTCGCATCTGCTTGGCTTTGCTTTGCTCAGTTTGCAATTACCACTCTTTCTAATCAGATTTTTGTTTATTTTTACTTCATTTTAGGCTCGGATGGGTTTGCCAGAGGTCACCTTAGGGTTACTTCCAGGTGCTGAAGGCACTCAGCGACTCCCCAGACTGATTGGAGTACCAGCTGCTCTGGAGATGATCACTACAGGTAAGTGCTGTGCCTCTATAGAAGAACATGGCATTGAGTCATACCAGCTTGGTCTAAAAACCAGGAATCTTTTACCTGTGTAGCTGCTTGGGTTGTAATTCTACTTGCTTCCACCCATGAGGGGCTAATTACCAGCTGCACAAGTTATTTGCCCAGATGGAAAAGAACAAAATTGCCTATCAGGCTCCACTGCAGTCACCTTATTTCTCTTTTTATGGCAGGAAAACACATTCCAGCAACTGAAGCACTGAAGCTGGGCTTGGTTGATGAAATTGTGGAAGAAAACACCATTGAGGCAGCAATCCGTTTGGCAAACAAAGTGATTGGTGAGGAACAAATTATAGCAGTGCCAGGAAATAACTGGTGATGTTTCAGGGCTGAAAAGAGTCAGAACAAAGCCCACCAGTTTATTCCAATTTATGTGTTCCATTCTTGAATTTTGGCATTCATATAAGATAGAATTAATTGCAGAATTTGCTTCCTGTTGTCTGAAGTGAAAAAAATCAAATGTTGGAAAGCTGCAGAAATTCAAGTGAGATTCAGGGAACAGATACATCTCAATGTCTCCTGCTTTTTAATTGTATATCCAAACTCACATGCTCCCCTGGGATGCTGCACTGTGCAGGTTTTGGGGAGTAAGTGCTCTATCCATGTATAGCTCTGGATCCCAGCTGGCATTGCACACATTCTGGTTGCACCATCCATAATGGCTGAGCAAAAATAATTGTCTCCCTGTAGTGGAGGAACTGGCACATCCTCTGCTCAAGTTAATGATCCATGGTCTTTAGGTGACTCTACCCCTAATCCTTTGGGTGCCATGCAAAAACATGGCCCATGCAGATGGGAGGGATGGGGAGAGAATTTTTCCCCATCTTAGAAATAACAGAATCAAATTCACTGGAGTTAACTTAGGAAGAGGAACATTCCTTGTGCAGCCAGAGGAGCATTGCCTTGAGAGAAAACAGGGCAATTTTCCACTACTGACCTCCTTGTACCATTGGAACTTGACCACTGGATTTCATCTGGGGCTCTGTCACAATGAGATGAATGCAGGAAAGCAAAAAACCCTTTCTGCTTTGATCACACAGCCTTTACAGGCAATGCTGTTCCAAGCTGGGGTGTTGGTTTTGCTCCTCCAGTTCTCTTCACTACAAACAAGGCCCCTTCTCCATGCTAGAAGCTGAGGCAGCCTGAGTTTTGCCCTAGATGACAGTGTACCATTTTTTAAGGTGGTTCAAAGAATGGACTGTTCTTAAATATCAGTGGCTTGTATATTTTCCCACACCTTGAGATGTACCAGACAGTTGCCAAGGTATTCTTTGGCTGGGTTTTCTAGAGCAGATGCCTGTCCTTCTCACTGTGTTCATCCTACAGCATGTTAGGGGTTCATTTTCTAGTGCAGAATCAATGACATAAGCAGTCATCTTTTCTCTTTCCTATATGTCATCAATCTAAATTTAATTCTTTAGCAAGAGATGGGTGATGTACTTCACTGCTGCTTCTAAGAAAAACAAAGGTACTTTGGTTCACTGGGTTTGTCTGTTTTGAATGAGAATTCTGTTTCTCCATCTGATGAGAGAGCAGTGAAATATTACCACTCTTCTAGGCAAATTAACCCAACAAACAGTGCTCCCTGTGATGTACCCTCTGGGCTCTGAATGATGCTCTGCACAAGATCTATGCCAGTACTGATGGCAGCAGCAGTGTGTCATGAAATGAGTAATGGATACATTGCTGGAACTGGCAAACCAGAAAACATTCTGGATTTCAGCAAATGCTCTGTGCAATCAGGTGAAGTTTAGATATTTGCATGCTTGTTTCTTCCATGACAAACATTGTGCAGTGACTGACAGTTGTGAAAGCCAGCTTGGCCTTAGAGGAGACCCTCAGGAAGGAAGCATTGACTACACCTTTTCTCAGAGTAACTGGGAAAAATACAGGCAAAATCCTGTTCTTTAGCATCACCTTCTTTGGAAATTGTCAAGCTTCATTTTCTTTAGAAAATGTAGCTACCAATTTGGTTTTTGTTTAGGGGGTGTTTTGGGGGGGTTGTGTTTTTTTGTTGTTGTTGTTGGGGTTTTTTGAGTAGAATAAGCATACAAGGATCCTGGCTCAATATCCAGCAGGTAGCCTGTCCCAGTCTTACTCATCATTAGATTTTCAATCTGTTTATTGCTGGTTTGAATTATCCCAGCAGAAGTGAGTAATGTCATTGATGGTGTTTCATATCACACTATATATAAACTCCCACAGGACTTTAAAAATGCTTTCAGACTCTTTCCAACAGCTTTACTGACATTTACAGTACATGTTTTTCCAGTGAAAACACTGGTGAGCCAGCTAATCTATTTCTTTCCTGCTTGAAAAATTTCTCATTAGACCCTGCAGAAGACCATGACAAGTTTTGATGCACCATTTACCCTCAGGTTATCTAATAATTTGAAAGATTGGTGCACCCAGGGCCTGTATGTTTCTTTTGAGCCATTCCTTACTTTGGACTTTACCTAAAATTAGTCATTTTCCTGTCACACAAAGGCAAGGCAGCACTTTCATTTTTCTCCATTAAGCACTAACAGTGCTGCAGAAGAGATGAGTCTTGTATAGCTGCTCTGGAGTTTGTTCACATGGAATTCTGTTTTCCATTAATGTTTTTCAGATAATCTTAATAAAACCAAAGCAAATGTACCAAAAAAATACCATCACAAAATTCCACTGGCTTTGTGTGGCATGCAGCATTTTGTTCCTGATGAGATTTTTTTAAAATATGAAGCTACAAATGTGGACTCCTTACAGAGCAGTCTGGCTAAATAACTAGTTTTGTCACCACTGGAATTTCTATTCCTGGGAAGGCTGTACTGCAAGATAACTCTCAGAGAATCAATTCAGAAATAATTTTCTCCTAAAGCTTTCTCAGCACTGGAGCTGCAGTATCTCATGGCAAGAGATCAGTCTCAAATGACTGCCTTACTGTATCAGGGGTCCTTGATTACTGTTGTGATACACAGCAGACAGAGCCACTTTTATGGCACATTGGGAGAGCATTCTCATCCATACATTTTTATGGATTGTTCCTAATGAAGAACACCTTCAAAAGATGCTCTGAAACAGTAAGTGGGTGTAGGAATGCACAGAGGCAATTACTGATTCCAAGTTAGATTTTTCATTGAAAGCCAGTATTTATATATTGCAGATAGGAAGTGAGAATAATTCCCTGACCTCTGCAGGCAAACTGGCTTCTCCAGGCTAAAGAAAACATTTTCTCTTCTGAAGGCATATTTCAAAAGGAGCAGACAGGAGTTAAATCCTTGGGGACAAGGACAACATCCTTTCATTAAATGTGCTTGATGATCTCTGCAGTAATCCAAAGCTGCACTTCAGGCTTTTCCCAGCTGATGGCATCACAAAATTGACAAATGGCTGGAACTTCTGGTGGCAGGCAGCAGCTTGCAGCTCATCTTGCCCACTTCTTGTTGGCCTGCTCTGATCTTCCTCAGCTGGAGAAGAAATTGGCTCCTGGCCTCCACACAGCAGACTTTGACATCTCCATATGCACCCCTTGTTTTTCTGACCCCATCTCCTGATTGACCTCAGAGCAGAGCAGTACCAATGCCTTGCACCAAAGAACCAAGGAAATCCAGAGCAATTTACAATAGCTCAAGTCCCCCAGGTATTAATCTGTGTGGAAAGAAGATGAGTTTCTGCCTGTAAGCTTTTGGGAGTTGCTGCAGAGGAAGCAGTTGTTCCTTCTGAGGCTCATCAAAGCCAGGGGTGGAACAGATGCTGCTGGTGGGTAATTGCAGCCCTGAAATGGAGGCTGGAGGAAGGGCTTTCCTTTAGAGCTAAAGGCCTTTCCATGAGTCATCTCTGCCAAGATGCACAACATCAATTCATTTGAATCTCTCCCCAGGGCTCAAGGTCCTGGCTGACAGCTTCCTTAGACAGAGGCCTAGCCAAGTGTCCCTTGGACACAAACAGAGTTTGTGAAACGTCTGACATGGCCTGGACTTGTCTCTGGCAGCCTGAGGGGCAGGGCTCAGGCTCAGCTTTATTCCTCAAAAATTCACAAGCTGTTCCCTGCATGAGGAAGAACATTGGGCTGGCCTTGTCTCTTGCATGTGCCATCCCATAGCATCCCCAGGGTCTACAACTCTGGGATGATATTTCTTTCTTTAAATAATATAATATTTGATGCTGCATGGATATGTGATGCCTTTGCTGATAGAAATTTTATAGACTTGATCTGCTCTTTGTGCCACCTGGACTACAAACCAGGTAAACAAAGCAGGAGTCTGTTAGCTCCTGTGTTCCTGCTTTTCCTGCAGCACTGATATCTGACACTGTTCATCATCACCCTGCTGCTTTGCTTTCAGAAATCCAGCTGCAGGTGCCCCACACTGATCTCTTCTTCCCAGATTTGGATTCTGATAATTCTTTCCTGATCATAAACACGTCCTGTACTCTTATTAGCACTGCAGAAGCTGTGATACTGCACAGAGGTGGTGTAGAAAACCTATTTAGTTTGCAGCTAAAATAAGAGTTTTATTACAGGATCCTGAGGTGGTTTTTTTTAGTCTGAGGAACTGTCTCCTGTCCCCCATCAGTATTTGTGCTTACAGTGCTATTTGCTGTCTGAAGACCAAGCTGAAGGGTTCCCAATGGAATCCCCTTTTTTTACCAGTCCTTTCCACTGGATGTCATATGAGGTCCCTTGATCTGCCCAATCTTCCAGCCATCAGATCAGCTTTCTGGGACAAGCCTGAGCTTTCCTCTTGTGATGGTATTTAACCCACTATTTAAGTCCTGAATAAAGAACTGCAAATAAAGAGCATTTCTGGGTTAAAAACCTAGAGGAAAAAAAAATCCAAAATAAAGAAACATTATCCTGACTAAATCCTGAAATACTGGCTGATACAAATTATATCCACTGTCAATGTGAAAACATTTTTATGAACTCTGATTACAAGGGAAGCTACTTACACAGTGAGTGTTCATCTTTTTGTGCTCACTAAGAGGCTTAATTAAAAAACCTGAGCTCTAAAGACCTTTATTACAAGAAATCAGTATAATAACTAATCCTAAAAACTTGCATTTCTGTTTCTCCTAAGCATTGCTTAGTCTTGGAGGAAGAGCTAGAGTCAGGATATGTTCCTCAGGCATCAATGCCTGCAGTGCTGCCTTTACTCCTGCTCTTCAGCATCCCCTGCAGGATTTCCTGAGTCTCCTGCTGGTGCATTGGCACTTCCCTAGCTCAAACAGCAGGAAAAAGGGGAGCCAAATGCAATATGGAAGGAAGGGTGGCCCCATGGCAGAGGTCATCTAAGAAGCCAGAGCAATGAGACACTGTCTCCAGAGAGCTTCAGCACAAGGTGCTCAGCTCACCACCTGACTTTGCTGGCAGCCCTGGCTGCTTCTGGGAGCAGCACCAGCAATGCATGCAGTGCCACGCTGCAGTCAATGATCTGGAGGTGGCTGTGATGCCAGCAGGGTCTGTGTGAGAATCACCAGCAAGGGGACACATCCCGAACTGCTGATCTTGTTCCTCCCTGCTCCTTACTGAGCAAGCTGCTGTGAAGAGCAGAGGAACAGCTGAGTATGGCCAGCTCTGTACTTACAAAGAAGACAGAGAATTTTGGCATCTGAAATGTAACTAAGTTCTCTCAATTAAAATCCTTTCTAGGTATCACCATAGCAACCTCTGTCTGTAATGAACTTCATGTATTTGTGTGGCTGCTTGATTCATCCCTTGCTGACACAAACATGAACTCTTGCTTGTTATGCATTTGCTGCCCAGCTCATACTGAGTGAGATCGCTTTTTGGTTAGTCCCAAAGTGACTCGAGGGGCTCCTTCAGTCAGGGAAAAAGTCTGGGTGTGTTTTCCACTCTCTTGTCAATGTTGGGGTCAGGCCTGTGGCTGGAATGCCTCTGACTAGTGTCAACTGGGTCCTGAATACCAAACAATACTGGAGGAAAGCTTCATTACTGAAGCTTATAGAAAAACCCATATGAATGTGGCAGCTGGGACTGTAGAGGGAGAGAACTCAAAAATCAGGGCACTCTGAAGCTCAGAAAAGGAAGGACAGAATTACTTCTTTGAAAATAAAGTCTTACTTTTTTTGAAGTCTGAGAAGGGACTTGAAAAATCATAATTGTCTGAGCAAGCAGAAATAAGGAGAAATGTCAGAAGCTTTAGTTCTAGACCCAGCCCACTGTGCCATGCAAGCCCTAACGCAGTGGGAGTTGGAGAAGAAGAGGCAGACTGCCTTCCCAGCCTGTGGAAAAGGGTCTGGAAAGACTGAAAAGATGTGGATGCTCTGTTCTGCAACTCCATTTCTCTCCCCCCAGGTCAGCCCCTGGGACCCCGCAGGCTCAGCCTTAAGCCAGTTCCCAAACTGCCCAACATGGAAGCGTTCCTAAGTGAAGCTCTCGTGAAGGTGAAGAAGCAGGCGCGGGGGTTCCTGGCTCCGGAGCTGTGCTTCCAGGCCGTGCGGGCCGCCACCGAGAGGCCCTTTGCCGAGGGCGTGCGGCGGGAGCGGGAGCTGTTCCAGGTGCTGCTGAGCTCGGGGCAGGCGCAGGCGCTGCAGTACGCGTTCTTCGCCGAGAGAGCCGTGCACAGGTGGGCAACTCCCAGCGGAGCCTCCTGGAGCAGCGCAGCCCCGCAGCCCGTGCGCAAGGCAGCCGTCATAGGTAAGCGCATGGGGACTGAGCACAGCGCAGCTGGGAGTGCCCGGCAGCCACGCACACCCGCAGACACCCCGCACCCATTGGTGAAGCTGTCACTGCTCTGGGAAGCTCCAAATTCAGATGGCAACTCGCGTGCCACTAGATTAGCGCCTCCTTCGGAGGAATAGCTTTCTGTCACTTCAGAGACAGCTTCGTGTGTGGACCACAAGCAGTCTGCTCCCCTTTAAACACCGAGACCTGGCTTTGCTTCATGCTAGAAGCAGGTCTGTAGGAAATTCTCCTCCTCCCGGTCTAGTTCTGTACTGCAAGTGCATGTGCACAGAGTCACTCAGGGATATATTAATACAAAAATGTTTTGACAGCTGTATTTTAAGAAGATTTCATCTCACTGGGATCCACTCCTGCCATTTTGTAGCCCAGCAAGATAATGCCTTCATTAATTTTTTATAAGAGCAATTTAAATAAAACCTTCAATGCGCTGCTGAGATTAAAAAAAAAAAAATCTTTTAGCTCTAGCTGTTGATAGTAGCACTCAAAAATGGTTAGACAAGTAATGGAGCACTTGGAAAACGTCCATTCTGTTTCAAGGAAGTCCCACCAGTTCAACACTGGTTTTTTTTCTGGATGCTTCTCAGGGCTCTTGAGCTGTCTGACAACTCATTTTAGGCCATAGAGATTTTTTTGGGAGTTCTCTTCATTAGCTGCCATGTCATATTTTTAATAGAAATGGGTTTTTAACCATCAGTCCACAAACCCTGTGAGAATCATCCGTGGCTGTTAAAGCATTCAGGTAAAGAGGCATTAATTATTACCAGATCCATTCTATGACTTGAAGAGCACAGAAGTTTGGATATGCACTTTTGTCAGTCCTGCAGTGCGTGCTTTGATGGGAGGCCTCATGTTGGAGTCTAGGGAATGACCAGGAAGGGCATTCTCTGCTCTGTGCTGCTAAACCATGCCAGAAGAACACACTTGCAAAGACCTAATCACAGTGACAGTTTAGCCAGAAGGGCTGTTAGAGCTGAGCTGCCTATTTTGGGGCTGTAACTGAGCTAGAGGGAATTCTGAGGACAAATGCAACCTCTATTTGAAAGTTTCTAGTAGAAATATAATCTGCACTTTATTTCCAAGCAGAATTGGCTGGGCTGCATATCTTTTCCACTGGTTTAAGTATTTGCCACTCATCTCTGGACAGATTTCTGAATTATGGTCTGAAGTTGCCCCAACCTCACCCCCAGATTTCAGTGATTTCATAGCTGATTAGACAATGATCAAGCAAACTCTTCCTTCTGCAGAACAAATAAACTAAGTGCTTTGATACTTCTGCTGCAAAGCACAATCTGTCACACTCTGATCATTTGATTTACCCTGATCTTTCCCAAATTTTTCAACACTTCACAAAACGTGCATAGCTGAAGTGGGAACTGCATTCCAGGAGTAATTACACCAAGACCAGGTACCAGGATGTTTCTTCCTTGCTCCTGCTTAGTATGACCAGGGTAACAGGCAACCTTGATATTAGCCATGTTCTACACATCCAATTAATTATCTGCTGGCAGGGAGCTGCTGCACCCCAGGGATGGGGAGCCTGTGGCAATACCAGGGGGCAGAACCACAGAATCCTTGAGGCAAGAAGCCACCTCTGAAGGTCACCTCGTCCAACATCTCTATTCTCATGGGGTCACCTAGAGCCACTTGCTCAGGACCATGTCCAGACAGCTCTTGAACTTCTCCAAGGATGAAGATTTCACAACTTCTCTGGGCAACCTGTGCCAGTGCTCAGTCAGCCCCACACTAAATACTTTTGTTCAGATGGAACTCCCATGTTTCAGCTTGTGCCCATGACCTCTGGTTTTGTCACCAGGGGCCACTTGATTCTGGCTCCATCTCCTTTACCAGGTACCTTTCTCCCAGGTGTTTATACATACGTGGGTGAGATCCCCCAAGCCTTCTCTGTGCTGAAGTCACAGCTCTCTCAGCCCTTCCTCATGAGACATATTCCAGTCCCTTCATCATCTTACTTGCCCTTCTCTGAACTCACTCCAATCACTCTTGTACTGGGGAGCCCAGAAGTGGACCCAGCACTGCAGCCATGGTCTCACCAGTGCCACGCAGCGACATGGGATCACCTCCCTCAAGCTTCTAGCAAGACCCCATCTGACATAGTTCTATGTACCATTGATCTTCTCTGCCACAAGGTCACATTGCTGCTCAGAGTCCAACCTGGTGTCCACCAGCATTCCCAGACTCCTCTCTGGGGAGCTGCTTTCCAGCAGCCTGCCCCTGCTAGAAACCTTTCCTCCTCACACACAGGACTTGACACTTCCCCGGTCCTGAAAATCCTGCCCTCCCATTTCTCCCTCTGGATGGCAGCACAACCTACTGCTGCATCCACATTTACAGTACCTGGGCAAGGCAGGCAGAGCAGTCCCACAGATCCATGGCCAGGGCCTACTGGAAGTACAGGTGATCAAACAAAGTTCCCAGGGTGATGCAGGTCCAAGGTAAAGGTGGGAAGCCAGTCTGCAGGCTGAGGTCTGGACCAAGAGTGGCCATAGCCACATTAAGCCACCAGAACTCCTCCAAAGAAGCTTAAGAGGGGGGGATAAGCCCAGGTCTGAGCTTAAATGAGGCTCAGAGGCAATGGGCAGGTGGGTGGAGGCTCCAGGTGTGGCTGGTCAGGGACATTAAATCCCATCAGTGCACTCAGGGCCTTGACACTCACCCACATTCCAGCCCTTGCTGAATCACTACTCCCACTGCCCAGCCCCTGGATCCTCCCAGTAGAGATTTCTTTGCTTGTGCTCTTGTTCGTGTCATACTTCATTTCATGTGACGTATCTTGTCTTGGACGTCCTTGATCACCTCCTTTTAACCCTGAATCCCACACCAAAGTGTCAGTGCTTTCTATAATTTCTTTCTGCATCTTGTTGTGTTTTTTTTTCCTTCCTCTGGAAGGTTTCCCTCCTATTTTGCCTTTTGATATAAGTGAAATTGGAAGTCCATTACAGACAGGCAGAGAACATGCCAACAAAATTGTATTTTTCCTTTCAGGCTACTGTAACAAAAAGTCATTCTCCAGCCAGTACAATTCATGCTTTTGATCTGAAGTACATCCCTGCAGCACCAGAAATCAAAATCCTAGGGATGATTTTTGAGGGACTGACACCTTTTAAAATAGTGCTGCTCATCCATGCAAGTACTGAGTCTACCTAGGTGACCCAGGGTCTCCTTATTTTTGCTGCAGAGAGGACAGCAGTCAGAGAAAGAGGCTGCCTCAATTTAGGCTTCTCAGAAACCGTGCAGACCCCACTTTCCCACAGACAGTGCTGTGCTGTTCCACACACTGAACCCACGTTGCATTATGCTGCTGCTTCCATCTCTTATTGCTGCACGGTGAGAAGCAACTGAGAAGATCATGATGACTTTTTCCTGTTGACTTTTTGTTTCCTGTGCTTTTGTTGTTCTGAACTCTTGGCTCCCACCTCTTTTCACTTTCTCTGGTTCCTCAACACCTAGAAAAAAGGTTCTTTTCTCTCTGTCCCTTGCAACTGCATCTCTCCACAGCTCCCTGCTTGCTGGGAGCATCACATTATTTCTGCTTGAAACTAATACCCTGAAACAGAGAAAGCAGCAGCCCAGCCTGCAACAGCCCATCACTGCCAGTTGCTTATTGTTGTTTTTATCAGGAAAACCAGAACAGTCCTTGCAAATTTTTTACCAGTCTATAATGAATTATTTCAACTGCCAGGCATTTTAGTGTCCAAATACTCATTATAGTTCAGAGTGTTTTCCAGTGATCAGTATTTCTGTAGTGTGTGACTGTAGATGATCTGCTTTGTACATATTTCAAGTTCTTTTGTTTTGAAATGCATTTTAAAGTCCTACAATAATTTTGTATGATTTTTCGTATTCTAAGTACCTCATATGACAGATCAATAATTAACCATCATTATTCACTCAGCTTGCCCAGCAAATGGATTTTCCATACCCATATTTGGCCTGAAATTACATAAGTACAAGTGCAGTTTTAATTATATGTCAAAGCTTCATTTCACAATAAAAAACCAGGAGCAGGATGGCTGGGCACTGTTCTTGCTCCTGAAGCAGACTTCAGTCTTTTTTGGAAAGATGTGCCTTGGACATGAAAATAGTCCCCTGAATGGAAGACGAGAATATAGGGGGTTTCCTGGTTTGGGGGAAGGGAGAACACTTTTCTCCCTCCTAAGAAAATGGAACATACAGCAGAAATTCTGGAGCAGTTCCTCACCGTGTTTCAGTCTGTGTGATCTGAGCTGAGCATGAGCCATCTCCCTTCCTCTTTCTTCTACAGCCTTCTACATATGTAAGGCCTAATGATCCCCTGCCATTTTTTTTCTGCTCTAACATATTCTTCCCCAAGATCACTTGGCTTTCTGAATTGCAAAAGAGGAGTCCTCAGAAATGCCTCTTGTGCTGCTAGATAGCCAAAGCTCTCCTTAGTTTTATAGCCCAATTTTAGAAAATATTTTCAGGGGAATCATGCTGTGCAAGCTCTAATGTAACAAACCCCTTGGGGCTTTCATTACTCTCTCTGCCAGCTTCATTAAACTTCATTTCATACAGGCCATTGCAGAGTTCTGTAGGAAGTTGAGAGGCAGCTTTTCTAGGTCAGAAACAAGCTTGGCAAGCTCATATCTTATCCATAAGCCTGTTCCTGTGGCCTAGAAAGTGTAGTACTACAAGCATGTGTGCCTGTCTCTCATGGGATGGCTAAAACCTACATGGAGTACTCATGATGAAAGCAGCCAGAGGGATCACCTGGCACCACCGAGAGCTGCCCTGGTGAAGAAGCTTGGGGAACATCTGCTCACAAAAGTGATTTCGATTTAGGAAAAGGCAGTGTGTTCACATGGCAAGGGAACCACTAAGAATTCAATCAGAAGACTGAAGCTGGGAGGATCAGGAGTGCACAAGACACAGCATGTGTGGAGAACTTGGAAATTTTAGAGAGAAACCCCAGTCCTCCACAATGGGAAGGAAGAGACTTCAAGAGGGAGCCATGTGGAACTTGGCTTGATGTCTAAAGAGAGCCTGACAGATGGGGCTGGGTTTGGGGCATGAGTAACCCTCATGCACTGCAGGAAGAAAGCACCCTGTGTGTCTTGCCAAAGCCAGGGAAAACCTGACCCTAACTGTGCCTGCTCTGGCAACAAAGGCTCTGGAGAGTGAGCACAGTGGGAGGAGCTACTCATGTTCAGGTTTTTTCAGTCAGCAAACCATAGATGCTGAATTACTAAGAGTTGATTCATGTTATTCTAGATTTATTTTCAAATTAGTTTTCAGCAGAACTTGATTATGAAGTAGCAAATCTAATTTCCTAGAAAGGAACTTCAACACTTGCTTGGGAGCATAATGATGGTTTGTAAGCAGGCTGCAAGCTAGTGATGCCAGTAAAAACTATGTTCTGGTGGCTAAGCAGGGACTGTTTAGAATGTCTTGTGTGCATACAAGCTGAAGGTGGGCAGAACTAAACCAAGAGTGTGTAGCATGCAGGAAAAACATCCTACCTTGTCTGACCTTGATTGCTGGAACTTGTTTAAATGAGAACATCATTTCAGCTCTTCTTTACAAAGCTGATTTAGACCAAAATTTTAATCCCCTTGTTTCTGTTTATTTGTTTAGCTTTCATTTGTAAACCTGAGATTAAAAAAATCATTTTTACAGAATTATAATGAATCTATACTTTGTCTGGTTGCTGCTTTATTTAGGATATTAATAATCCTCCCATTCAGAGGTTTTACACTTTCAAAGCTGGTAAAACTGTGCTGACCTTCCCTCGCTAGTTTGTATTAATTTAGTTGGAAAAGCCTCCACTGTGGGAGAGCAGGATCAGTGGTGTGGGTTGTGTGTCACAGGAAAGTGCAGCTTCATTTAATGTCACAGAGGACAGGGCTGATGCAAGGGATCAAGCCAGTAATCTCTACACTGGTATTCCTGGGGGTATGAGCTGGGGGTAGCACATTTATGAACCTTGGGGGAAAAAAATTACAGTGTGAATGGATTCTCAGTTACAGGATTCTGGGCAAGAGCTTTAACTGTGTGGTTGGACAAGGAAGACTGAATTTGAGAATCTTCAGAACTGAGGAATGGCCTGTGTTGGAGGACTTGAAGAGTTCCTGGTGGGCAGAGATACCTGACAGAAAGTGAACAGCAGGCAAAAGGTTACTGATGTGGCAGCATGATTTAAAAGGAGAGAGATGCTGAAATCTAGATTAAGAACGCTGCATTAGTTCCATCCTGTTTGACCAGGCATTGAGAGACACACAAGACAACAGAGAGAAAGCTTAGAGCAGATCAGCAGCCAAGTCTTTACAGAAATAGCAGCTGATTTTTTTTTTTTTTGGTTTGTTTGTTTGTTTCAAAGATCATGCAGTGAAGCTCAGAGGGAGAAAAGGAGGGAGACAAAGAGGAGGCTTGGAAGGACAAGGGAGAAACCAGCTCTGAACTTTGCAGGTGTCAACATCTCTAGGGGGTTGTATCTGCTGAATGCCAGTAACAGACCATCTCACAGGAACAGTGAGGCACTGATACCCTCAAGGGTGAAATCTTGCTTTGAACTTGCCTGCAGAAGGTGGTAGCAGGGTGGCAGCTGTAACTCAGAGCTTCTCTCTGATCCCCAGGTACTCACTCCTCAATGATCCTGGTTTCCATATGTATAAAACTTTGCAGAGATAAGACATGAATCACATGGACTGTGCACCCTGGATGAATCCCACTGGCATTTTATAAGCTTGTGAGGATACTAACTTGCCTTTGTGCCACCTCTTTTCAAACATTTAGGCTCACGGAAAGAGCAAATTCACCCTCCTTTTTCCCAGCCTTCAATATCTGTTTTCTGTGTGTCCACTACTTGTTTTCCAGAGGCCTCCACTTTTTATCCTGGAGATACAAAGGAAATGCTACTGTCAAGAGATTAATTTGCTATTCATAGTATTTGATTCTGCCTTGCTTTTATCCCTAGGGCTGGGCACAATGGGCCAAGGCATTGTGACTTCTCTGGTTAAGGCCAACATACCTGTGGTAGCCCTGGAGCAGGATCTGGAGTATCTCAACAAGGGAAGAAAAGCTGTGATGGTCCTTTTGGAACGTGAGGCTAGGAAAATGGAGGGGGGTGCCCAGACCCTGGATTTCCATAACCCTGCACGTCTCCAGTTCACTGTGGACTTCGATCTGTTGAGTGATGTAGACCTGGTCATCGAGGCTGTGTTTGAGAACATGGCGCTAAAGAAGGAAATATTCCACAAGCTGTCCAAGACCTGCAAGACGGGAGCCTTGCTGTGCACGAACACATCAGCCCTGAACATCGACGAAATAGCTTCTGCCACGAGCTGCCCACAGCAGGTCATTGGCACCCACTTCTTCTCCCCTGCCCACGTGATGAGGCTGCTGGAAATCATCTATGGCCGCCACACGTCCCCCACCGCCATCGCCACCGCTGTGCAGCTGGCCAAAGCCCTGAAAAAAGTCGGAGTGGTGGTAGGGAATTGTTTCGGGTTTGTTGGGAATCGCATGATGTTCCCGTACGTACAACAAGCAGTTTTCCTTTTAGAGGAAGGAAGCAGACCAGAAGCAGTAGATCAGGTTCTTGAAGATTTTGGGTTTAAGATAGGTCCTTTCCGCATGTCCGACCTTGCCGGGCTGGACGTGGGCTGGAGGTCTCGGCAGGACCAGGGCCTGACGGGGCCGTCCCTCCCTGCGGGCACGCCGGCCCGGCGGCGGCACGGCCAGCGCTACAGCCCCCTGCCGGACCTCCTGTGCGAGCAGGGCCGCTTCGGCCAGAAAACCGGCAGGGGCTGGTACCAGTACGAGAGGGCGGGGGGCAGGACAGCCACGCCCGACCCGTGGCTCCACAGCTTCCTGTCCCAGTACAGAGACGCCCATGGCATCGCCACCCGCTTTATAGACCAGGAGGAAATCCTGGAGCGGTGTTTGTTTTCCCTCATCAACGAGGGGTTTGCCATCCTGGCTGAGGGAATAGCATCAGGCCCAGAGCACCTGGATGTCATTTACATCAATGGCTACGGGTGGCCAAAGCACAGGGGAGGCCCAATGTTCTATGCCTCCACCGTGGGGCTCCCCCGTGTGCTGGCTAAACTGCAGAAGTACTCTGAGGCCCACCCTGATGTGCCTGGACTACGGCCCAGTGCCTTTCTGAAAAAGCTGGTGGCTGTGGGGAGCCCTCCACTCAAGGAGTGGATGTCCTACCTCAGCCGGCAGAGCCCCAAGCTGTGATTCCTCTGATGGAGGCTGATCTCATGAAACTGGTGCTTCAATTGCACTGCCTCTTCCAATAAAACCCAAACTGCTACAGGCCCGTAAACAAAGGCAGGGAGACCTTTGCAGGGAATAATTTTGGCCAATAAACGATCTCAGACCACCACCTGCTGCAGGTCACCACTGCCTTCATCCATCCTTCTCTCTCAGCTCCAGACTCACCCACTGTCTTCACACACTGCTGTGTAAAGGCCCATCTCATTTTGCACTGCCTGCAGGTCATCACAGCTGCACTCCTCTTCCAGTCTGTCTTTGGGGAAGGCAGGGAGGAGCATTTACAGCCCACAATGCACATCATGGCTAGAGCCAAGAAAATTACAATCACTGCTCATCCAAGACCTGCCAGATCTACTAAATCCTGTCTTCAACCTGTTTCCCAGTTTGTTTCGGTTCTTTCCTGTGCTGCCACCTCCCCTCAATTTCCTGGCTCTTCTGCAGCCAGCCAACTGGAACCTGCTCCCTTCCTGCTGCTGAGGGACAGATGGCACAAGGGTGCAGCAGCTTTCAGAGGTAAAGTCAAATGAAGTGGAGAGAGCAGGTTTTGGCAGAGAGCAAGGGACAGTCCCTTGCTGTCCCCTGGTACTGTCTCTTCCCCCTGCTGCAGTGGAGGCTCTGATAAATGCCAGGAAAGCCACAAATACATCAGCCTGACTAACCTGCCCTGTGGTGTTGGCTCACGACTGGCTTTCTGCATCCAGACTCCATCCTCTACTGCCATTACCCCCACCTGGCTTTGTCCAAGCAGAAACATCTTCTGGCATCTCTTCAGTGTGGAAATGTGTTGCCATCACTCCCCACACCTTGCTTGACTACAGCTATGAGGTCTTGGGGCTCAACAGGCTCTAATTGACCAGCTTGAAATACAGCCTGGCACTGACCAGGTTTTTACATGGTCAGAGGGTGTCCTGGGAAGGGCACAGCACAAGAGCTGTTCAGGTAGGGACACTGCTTGCAGGCAGGCAGGGAGGTGGCAGATCTCTAGCAAAGGGCAGAGCAGAGTGAGAAGGAGCCAAACTAGCTCCAGGCTTGATGCTTTGGGACAAAGTCTCCCATTTCACATGTCTAGTGAATGTATCTTCCAGTCTGGTGTGGGAAATAGGTTGGTCTGTATTCCCTTCTCAGGGACTGAAAATATTTAACTTCTGATTTTAATGTAATGAAACTGCTTTGATTATCTAATGACAGATTATATGGTGTCATGTGAGATAGTAGAGAAAAAAGCAAATGTGCTTGATTTTTGTTTTTTCCCTATCCGTTCTTTACATGGTGGAATTAGATAATTCTCCTGTTTCTGGAGGAGTTTGTGTCTGAAAAGAGTGCATGACTCTTTTGTCTAAATATGTTTTATTTTGCCCTTTGTCTACTCCTGTCCACCACGGGGTGAGGGAGCAAAACTGAGGGCAGGAAGCTCATCAGGAGTTACAAGCCAACCCAAGTCCCTGGCTCCAGGGAGGACTTTTCTCCAGGACTGGAGAAGGAGTCACTCTAGGCCCAGCAAACTGGGGCAGTTTACCCCAAATTACTCGTGTACCACTGCTGAGAGCAGTCCAGCTTGGCTCCGAGGTGAAGCAGTACTTCCACACGAGCAGGCTCTGCATGACACGTTACACAACAGCCCCGGCTGTGCTGGGGGCTGGTCTGTCACCCCCAGGACCGCTCTGCACAGGATGCCCCGCCCGGGCTGGCCTCCCTCCCCCTGTGCCTCGCGCTGTGGCGTTCACCCACACTGGGGATCAGTTGGGAAAGGGCAATTCCCTTGCAGCAGGAGGCTGCGGAGCAGAGGACATGCCCTTCCTCTGGAGCAGCAATGTTATCCCAGGATAACACCAGCTTCTAACCGGGGGCTGAAATGCTTCTCGTCACCTGCAGCACCTGTGTGCCGGTGCCTTTGATGGGCCCGCTTCCCTCATCAGGAATTGCTGAGAACAGAGGTTGTTCACACCAGTAATATCTCTCCCGATAGAAGTTCATTTGTAAATTCTCATCGACCAAAGCAGCCCAGCATCGATCGTTCTGCCTGCCTGACGTCCCAGCGCCCGGCGGTGACATTGCTGTCGCCGCGAGGTCGCATTCCCAGCGCCGGGAGGGCGGGGGCAGTGCGTGGGAGCCGCAGCCCCCGGCCTGCTCCGCTCCGGGCAGGGCAGAGCGCGCAGAAGGGCAGCTGCAGCTGCCTGGCCCTCAGCCCTGCAGGGCAGCCTGAGCCAAAGCCCTTGGTGCCTGCTGACAAGCAGCCCAAGCAGCAACCAGCAGCCTGCTCTGTGAGCTTCTTTGGCAAATTGTTAACAGCCTTGCACAGTCCCCATCAGCTCAAATGTGCAGTGATGCCAGAAATATACCCATGAGTGAAATGTTTCTTCATTTAACAGGAGAGAACACAGCCCCACGCAGAGGAGAACTTGATAACCACTTGGTACAGGATTAGTTTTTCCACCTGTCTTTTTAAACCAGTTAACCATTTTCACTCAGTAGGAAAATATCTGTTAAAAATATTTTCCAGGTGAAACCATCCCTACAGGTGAGGAACGTCCCCAGCTCTGCACACTTGCTGCATGTTCCAAGCTATCCATGAGCTGAGGTTATACAGTTCTCTGGCACGGTGAGGCTGTGGCAACACACAATGCTTGCTGGCTCCAGTCAAACCATAATCTTTGAGCCCTGCTTTTGCTTTCTTGTGGTGTCTGTGGCTGCATGTCTGTGCTTTCTGCACAGCAGGGTGCTTGCTCTCAGTCTGAGGAGATTCAGTGTTGGCCCCACAAGCACCCGTGGCCTCTCATGCAGCTGCAGGATTGTTAGATATCTTTAATTAAGTCAGTGAACTCTGCCAGTGCAGCAGATGCCTCCATTAACTGCTCAGCCACAGGCATTGTGCAAAGCAGCAGCGAATGGGAGTGCTCCAAAGGGGAGCATTGCCTCAGCTTTGATCAGAGTCCCCTGCAGCACTGGCCCTTCAAAGGGAGGCAGAGAGCTCCCTGCCTTAGGCTGCTCACAAGTGCCGTCCTGCAGTGCATGCCCAAATTGGATGGGCACTTGAGTCTTGCCAGAAACACCTACCCCTCTTTCTGTAACCCACACTTCACCTTCCTTCTTTATTTCTTTTGAACAGAAAGCGTCCTGACAGCCCAGGCTGGTCTGAGAGCACTGCTGGAGGTGAGACAGTGCTGGAGAGGAAGGATTTTGTGCCAGTAGACAGAAGTGTCAGTTCTCCTTGGGCCAGGGTTCTTGTGGAGCTGAGCTGCATCCCTCGTTTGCTGCTGGTGGGCTCCAGGGAACAGGGGGACATCAGGACAGTGTCCAAGAAACACCTGGGTTTGCAATCAGTTTCTCCTCTGCTTGCAAACAGCTGAGCAAGCTCCTAAGTGTTTGTGGTTTCAGTGGGACTTTGGCTAAACAAATGCAGATAAGTCTCCAGGAGTGTCAGAATACTCTCTTTCCAGTGTAATAAACACTGGAGATATTTAAATTGTTCAGGCCTGTGAAGGTCTCCCACTCCTGGTGACCAGTGCCAAGGGAAGCTCACAGCACCTGCTCAGTGCAACTGGGCACCCATCTCCTCCAAGAGAGGCTGACTTTAATGGTGTAGCCATTCCAGATCCTAGGAGGCAAGGGCACAGCTGGGACACAGTCATGTGGCACTGAGGTGCTGCAGGAGGGGACTGTGGATGAGCAGGAGGGGCCAGCAGCACTGCAGAGACCAGGTCTGCACTGCAAGTCAGGGATCACAGCCAGAGGTGGTTCAAAGCCTCAGTGCAACTCTGTGCTCTGGTGTTATGACTCATATCTCTTAGTCTGACCCATAAAGTGTGGAGCTGATCACAGCCAGACACCAGCAGCTTGGCTGTTCTTAAGCCCTTCTCATTGGCAAGAAGCAAATGGTTCTCTCAGCACATCTTCAGGAGGGTGTGCAGGGTGGGGACACCTCAGGGATCTGTCCAAGGACAGGCCCCATATCAATGTCTGGGAATATTCTGGAGAACACAGAAACTTAAGTATGTCGTGACTGTTTCTGACGTAGAGCTATTGGGTATTGTACAAAGATAAGGGACTATGAAAATGACCATTTGATTTCTGTTCTAACAGAGAGCTGACTTCAACTCCCAGTGCTGAGGAGAGCAGCAATAAAACTGCAATTTTCTTTCAAATATAGCAGGGAAACAAGACCACCCTCACACTTAGGAAACAAATAATGTAGCCATGCCTCAAGATAAATCCAAACTTCAATTTTGGCCTAAAGATATGGTTGTTGGAAAATAACAATACACTTTTATATGTTTATTAACCAAAATTATATCTACTGATCATTTTACAAAACAAAAGACAAACTTTATCAGGGTTTTTTTAATCACTGTGTGCTCAGAAAGAAATGGGTTTCTGAATTAGATTAAGTAGCATGATGAAAAAACACAACTAGAACCTGCCTGTGCTGCGGGCCACGTGTGCAAGCAGCTCAGTGTGCTGCTCCATTGGCTGTGGCACTGCAGGGGTGATCTGTGTCCACCTGTCTCACAGGCTAGCAAAGAGCCGCACGCTTGGAGCGCCGCGGGTCGCTTGTAATCGAGGCTGCTGTCCCGTGCCAGGGTGCCCGGATCCCATCCACCAAGCCCGGTGGTGTGTGGACAGGAGCTCCACACGGCCGGAGGAGCGCTCGGGGGAGCCTGGCAGCCTGCCCACAGCCCTGCTGTGCCCGGGCTGACTCGCCCGGGGCTGGTGGCCGCTCCCGCCCGTGCGCTCCGGCCGCTGCAAGCGCCTTGGGAAAGCAGTGGAATCTCACAGCGGCCCGCAGCTGCCGGCAGCGCCCTCCGGCACCGTCCCGGGCTTACCCCGCCGCGCAGGGCAGCCCGCGGGTCACCCTCCCACCCAGCCGGGGGCCACAGCCACCGAGGGGTACGGCCATCGCGGGACACGGCCGCCAGGGCACATCGCCATCGAGGGCACGACCACCGCGGACACAGCTATGAGGGGCCACGGTCACCGCAGGGCACTGCCATCGCGGGGCATGATCACCGAGGGACAGAGCCATCGGAAGGTACGGCCATCGGGGGACAGCGCCACCGGGCGATGCAGCCATCGGGGTACCGCGGGCGGTGCTGCGGGACCGGGGCGGGGCGGGGCGGGGCGGGC